>JASAND010014302.1:0-62500 GCA_030248195.1 Trissonchulus latispiculum
TTAAAATGATTAAACTAATCACACTTTTGTAATTTATTTAGTTTAAATTTTAAATTCCAGGGAAATGTTGAAAACTTGTCCGACTGAATTCTATGCACCGTATTATGCTAAGGAGTGCCACATGGGCGTTTTTCAGGAATAGCCAATTTAGGATTTTTTGAAATCTAAAAAAGCACCCACCCAAAAAAACCCCCATGGGCGATGTTTTGAAAATCCGCTTATAATTGCTGTATTGTTAATTTTCGATAAATTTGGTAAGTTTTTGCGGAACAAGCTGCCTGGCAAGTGTCAGCTTCCCCTGCGGGTCTATCCAAAGAGCATAACCATCGCTTGTACAGCTTTGAAATAGCTTAACCAGTCGCTACTTTCTTCACAAACTTGTGGTTTTAATACCTATATCGCGAGCACTAAAAATTCAAACAAGCGCCCACCCCACCCCCCTAAAACGCCCATGGGGGTAGTGTTTGAGGCCGGCCGGGGTTTCACCGGCCGGCCCGGCCGAAGCCATCGGCCGGCCGGCCGGCTACCGGCCTAGAGCAGTTTGCAGTGCAGTTATTATAACTGCTAAGATATTTATTTTCGGATGTTATGTTAGAAAAATAGCACAGCATAGCATAAAAAATTAGCAAAACTATATTTGGAGTCCATTTTAAGCTTAGTTGCTCTATTTTGTAAATTTCTGATTGGTGATTTGTATCCCAGCCGGCGGCCGGCCGGCGAGCAAAAGTCGTCGGCCGGCTGAAGCCGGCCGACCTCAAACACTACATGGGGGTTTTATTGGTTGGGCCACTGTTTTGCATACTACGGTAGTTCACCGGTCAAGTCAGGTATTCTATAAAGGCCTTCATAAATTCTATCGCAGTTTGATTCTTAAAAAATAGATCGGTGAATCTCTAAGAATGATTTCTCCGGAACCAGAATTTGCCACATGCGCAGACAGAAAACTTTAAAGAGCGATCATTACGGATTTTACTTCTAATTCAGCAAGAAATAAAACCTTTTTAAATTGCAACCAAAATTTCTGATAATTTTCCAGCTCATATGTAAGTTTGTTCCGTTCCATTAGGAAATAAAATAAAACTGCAAGCAAGAAATAGCAAAACGGTGATCCAACGACACGAAAACTAATGTTTTTATGCGGCAGATGTTTTTATTTTAAAAGCAGTAAAACTGAAAAAATTTCGAAGATACAAGTTTTTAGGACGAATTAATTACTTTGACTGCGGTGACCGCGTTTTGATTTAACCGCGGTTACCGCCAAAAATAAGCGGTAAAAACCGCGGTTAACCGCGCGGTAACCGCACCAAAAAGCGCGGTATGCGGTAACGAATATTTGCTACCGCGCCCATCCCTATTTCGGAATATTAACGTTAAGTTTATATATTAAAATTTGCAGATTTTAACATAATTTACAACAAAATCTTAATTCGTAGAAATAAATTTCAAAATTTTGGCCGATTTTCACAAAAAATTAAGAACTTTAACTAAAACATTCCAGCGAAGCCTATGTACGATGATAGGGCTTTGTACCTTGTCCGAGATGGGAGGGGCTATGGACTCCCCCAGTACCCCCGCAATCTAGGTTGCTATTAGTGTCTTTTAGTCTGAATTTTAGTGTCATCCAAGCATTTCACATAAAGATAAACCCACACTACAGAGATTGTATCTTGAGATTAATCCTTGAAACGCAAAACAATCATCTTTTGCAAATTTTACCTTTCAGATTAAACCTTACTAATCAATACTACAGTAACTTTACCTCAATGTTTTCATTGTTTTCATATGTAATTAATATTATTACGCTTTGCAATAATGTGCTGTTTTGTAAAATGGAATGATAATTCAATTAGGAAATGGATTCAATTTTCATTTGGGATTCAGAAGAACCTTTTTACTTTCAGGTTTTTCGACGGTCGAAGAAGGATATTTTGAGGGTCACAACAGAATTCATCTTAAAATGACCACAATTGGAAGAGTTAGCTTCGGGAGAGATTTAGAGGTTACATCGGTAAGGAAGACTTTGCCTGTATCCCGTATGAAATATGAAACGAAACGAGAAAACTTTCCCTTAGTTGCACGTCAAACCTTGGTTTCTCGCCTGTGCAAGAGAATTAGTCCCACGTGCATGTGTTTTGCAGGCTGGTCTGGAAACCAAAAGATTTCATTTACATCAATTTTCAGAAAGTGTATATGTTTGAAATCCATTTTATTTATTACCGACCAGTAGTTTTAATGTAAAATGTTTGGTTTAGCTGGAAAGATATCTTACTGGTATCGGCGATAACAGATTGGAACAGTTGTTGATGATGGGTACAATCATGGCGCCTCACCAGCAGCACACTCATGTTGTATATGATAGAATATATCCATAGGCTGAACTGTCATATTTACATTTGTACATTTATGTGCCATCATTGCCATTATTGAGTTCCTTAGGTACAACCTATAGAGACGCAGCACCAAACAAAATTTGCTCACGTATATATTCGGCCAGACCTTAAAGTTTTAAACCGCGAAGTTATCTACATGCGTGGCTGGTCTCAGCTACGCTCACCCGCAAGGAAGCGGGATTTTCTGCAATTTGGTGGCTGTTTCCCAAACAAGGAGGTAAGTTTCGGTCGTTACCCCGTTAGCGTCACTTTAGTGTAACACTTGCGTATCTACAGCAAATACAGCAAAGTTATTGCATCCAATTGGAGGAGCCAGCTCCCTTTGCAGAAGGAAAGGAGAAAAGCCTCTGGCAGCAATATTACATACAAGACATTAGCAAGTTTCCCCCTGTAATCGCATTTGACTTGGGTAGCTCTAGCTGAACTTTTGCCTTAATGTAATCTTTCAAATATACGTCTTTCAACTAAATGAAAAATTTAGCGAAATCGTTTCCCTTGACAAGTTTTTGCTGCACCAACAGTAACCATGCTCATAGATTTAACTATGATTTAAAGAAAGTCAATATCTAGGTAACTAGGATAAGGCCGGGAAAGATTTTGGTGTTCTAAGCAAAAGCGTTTCGTGTACCGGTTCCAATGATTCGTCTATTATTCTTTATTTTAATGTTAAGAACCTGTATTCTTGTACTAGTGAAGTTTAGAAATGTAATAAATGTATAAATTGTGAATGTCTCTCACAAAACAGTATTCAATTGTAAGGGGAGCAGGCATATAAAGATTGATAAACCTAATATTGGAGGTCAGCTGATGGCTCGGTGGTGTAGTGGTCAGCCAGCAAGTCTCGCTGCAATACCTACGGACGGAAGACAGAAAGTCTTACCTTTCCGTTAATGCCTTTGTGTCACTCAGTAACATGATAGTTTTATAATGTTGTGGAGGAATGGCATAGATGTAATGACTAGAATAAAAGAATAAAAATTGGATGACGCTAGATGGCGATAGGTTAATTAGCGTGGATGAGATGGTTTTCTTCCTTGTCAATGAATGAAAACGGACTTCGAAACTTCCAGTATTTTATCGATGTCTGAGTTCGCACCCCTAATGCCTAGTATCAAATAAAACGATTTCACAAACAACTACAACAACAACAACAACAACAACAACAACAACAACAGCAACAACAACAAAAACAACACAAACAAAATGTCATCCAACTAACTCCTCCCTCCTCACCTAGCCCAACCAAAATGCAGCTCCTCCTTCCTTACCGCTATACCAAAACAACACAAGTATACACACAAGAACATGAGAAAGGAACAGAGACAGATCCACGCTCAGGTATGGTATATTTGTTACCGCCAAATTCCGATCCAACCGCCACGCCAACGTCCCACCATCACCAACCCATAAACGTATGCCTCCAAGGGGCCCCTGCTCATCACAAATAACCAACTGAAACCAAAAAAGATAAAAGCCATGTCACAATCAACAAGATTTTTAAATTCATTACTCTGACTGTTCTCTCTGGCAGGAGCAACGACCATACAGGGAAGGGGCCCACAAGGATGCCCATGTAGTGCCAACGTGGGACCGCTCGTCTCATAGCTAGAGGTCCTAGACGAGCTGATAGTACTGGGATAGCCAGATCAAGTAGCAACCATACAAACCTGAATCATCACCGCCAATTAACAGAAAGTCCGGAGCCTCCGGCAATCCAGCGAATTCCGCCACAACCAGTGCAGGCACACCATAATGGTGGATTGGATAGCATGGCTTGCACGGCGAGGGGTCCGGTAGCAGGGAAAAATAGCTACAACAAATACAACACATCAATGGTATCAACGCAATATACAAAACAAATTATTAGTTTGCATAAATGCTACAACTAAATTTGCTCAAATCATGCCTTTTGCCTTGGATGGGTACGCAGGGAGGGGCACTTTTATGTTCAACTTAAATACCACAAATATTGATTTCCAAAATCTTTGAACGTAAATTTAATAAAATACTCAAAATCGTCTAATTAAAAAACTGAAAAATGTGCTTCTACATTAGATTTATTAATGCATTGTTAACAAGTCGGTTCCTAAAAGGAGCTTGATCTCGTAGCAGAATGTTTACAATCATAGAAATTAGCAATATGTTTTAAGAACTCTTTTGGTCGTGCCGTTTGATCGGTGTTACAGTTTACGATAAGTGTGCTTGAGGGGTTTGTAGGTTTAACCCTAGCTCCAGAATCTGAACTGACACGGACACCTCTCCACTTTTATTCCCGGCGTTATCGCTTTTTGGCAGAGAAGCAGTCTGCTTGCTCCAAAATACTAACTGAAACTCAAAATTTACATACTTCTTCCTGTTTTACCTAGAAAAGCTCACAGTGACAGCTTTTGAAGCTATTGCTGAATCTTTGATCCTGATTGGCGGCTATCCAACAGAGGAATTAGTCATGATACTCCGTTTGCGCTGAAAATTTTACAATAATCAGTAAGAAACGATGGTTTAAGTGTAGCAGAATTTAGTTAGGTAAGTTACCGAAGTTTTCGCAGAAACTTTAACCCAATTTAACTTAGTAATTACATAGTATAGAAATTGCAGGCACCTGCAAATTTCAGATAACCACCAGTTCAGTGGTGGATACAGTCAAAATCAGGCGAAGCAACCGCCTGCTGGTAGACAGCTTCTTAAAACTGGCAGCATTCACTCCAACCTAATGTCCATATTGTTGAACGACCAAATAAAAAGTTACTTTGTCCTTTCGGCCGCCGGGGGACTATAGTGAATATTTCTCATTATTGAAATATAAAATTACTTAAATCTCCCGCAAGCCGTTTTCATAAAAGTTTAAAACTTTTAGTAATATTTAGTTAAAGCGATTGCATTGAATACAATATTGCAAAAGAGCAGGCACCTGAAGTTCAGCATTACAACAATGGTCCCTCGTGATAAAAACGTTTAACCAGATACCATTTCTGGAGGACTGAATAGGACTGGTTGAGAAATGAAGTCACTGGAGCTGTTTCAGTTAAGGTGCGTGCTTCTTATATAAGGTGGTGATTCCTTTTGGGCATGTAATGTTGATTGAAGGCCCAAATCAAGACGATGTTGGATGAAACTTTCCAAAATAACTTCTTTTAGCACTCTAAGGGCCTCTTCAAGAAAGGGTAGCGTAGAGTAGAGTAGAGTGGAGCAGAGTAGAGTTAAAATTAACTTTTTCAGGAAAGCACAGAGTTCATTTTAACTCTGCGTGTTTTAACTCTCTTTGACCCTGCAGGGTTAAAAGCTTGTGAATTAAAAGGAGTTAAAATGACAGTGTTAAAATTAACCCATTGTTTCATGAATAGAAGTTAATTTTCACTCTGCCTAACCTTTGTGTTTTGCCTGAGGTTAAATTACAATAGAAAATGCTCAGAAAGAGTTAAACAAAGTTAAATTTAACCCTTTCGTGAAAAGGATAGAGTTGAATTTAACTCCACAGGTATTTAACTCTGCACGCGATTCTTGAAAAATCCAGAGTTAACGCAAGTTAATTTTAACTCTTATCATGAATCCACGCTGAGTTAAAATTTTTAACTTTCTAACTCGCAGGGTTTCTTGAAAAGGCCTGTAGAGGATATATGTGTATGTGTCTAATATTGAGTGTGTATGTAACGCTCAACACTTCTCTTTCGCCTAGCTAGCTGCAGGCTTGCTGCCACATATGCACTAGTTGGTCGGGGAAGGTTGGGTTGGGCTGGCGTCCCCACTCTATTGGGTGTTCCCCCCCATATGCATATATGTGCTATGTTGCTATTGGCTGGGAATATTTTCCTAAGCCCCGCCTCCTGGGGGGTCTCAACAAAATCTCTCCCATCCTATTCAGTTGGGTGTGTTTGTCACGTTTGTTGTCTGCCTCCCTTGTAGCAATATTGTGTGCACTCGCCTTGGGCTCCCTTGTCAAGACAGTTGGGTCTCCCACCCCCTTCTGTATTTCCGGTCTCCCCGGCTCCTGCAAAGGTTTGTTACCCTTGTACGTAACCGCCAGTGCGGCATTATTATTGTTATTATTGCTATAACATGTGTGTGTGTACTTTCTATTCTTTATAACTGTGTCATTTCCGGCCTACGCGCCATTATTAAGCCATCTTTATTTAGGTGTGTTATTTAGGGCTTATTTAGGTCTAGCTAAGTTAGTTGTACGTGTAACATCTGTTACTGGCGAGGCTCCCCACGGACTGGCTCTCCATAATTGGCCAGGCGCGTTATCCATTGGGCGCAGTTCCAGTAGCAAGTTGTTGGTAATCGCTACATTACAACACTTCCGCTACATTAGTCTGCCAAGACGTAATCTGGTTCTTCTGGGCGTTCATTTTCGCTTGTACCGGTTGTGCTGCCAGACTTTAGTCTGCCAGGACGCAACCTGGTTCTTTTGCGTATTTTTTTCTTCTTCCTGTTCTGATCGGCGCTTGGGAGAAAAGACAGTACGCCGCTCCCCAACGATAACGTATCGATTTCTGCGATTTCCTGCGATTTTTCGAAGCGACAATTGGAATTCGAAACGGCAGTACGCCACTTCCTGAGATACATTCGAATCTACGAACTTCAACTCGAACGAACGGCAGTACGCCAGTACCGGTTCCAAACGCGCTTTTTCTTCCATCTACGTTACGAAATCCAGCAATTTGGGTCGGCAGTACGCCACTATTATCCCAAATCGCCACGGTCAGCTGAAGATTCCAAAGACGCCTGAAAATAAGAACACTACGTTCGTCCTGAGATTTCTGCGCCGTTTTACGAATCTACGTACCTAACTTTTGCTTTTCCTTCACTCATCTACGAGAGCGGACTCGCTGGTAGTTTTTGTAAGTTTGTCTGGGTTATATACGTACGTATAGTTTTCTCCATTTTTCTGTCTATTGTCAAATATAACCAGCCTGAACGGCCAATAACCTCTGTCTTGTGGTCATTGTTATTGTGTATATTAGGCTGTAAGTTTTTGTGCCCTTTGTCTACGTACGCCCATTTTATTCACACAGTCTGTATTATATTTACCTGCATATACAGTTTCTGTATAAGCCATTTTGTACCTCTTTAGTGTATACGTATATTAGTCGCCATACATTAGTCTGTATTCTTGTCTCATAATTGATCTCTGTGTAATTTTGTAGTTTTTTCTTTTTTGGGGTACATTATTTGAGATAATTTAGGGACCTTTTTTGGGATTATTTTTTCTGAGATAAGTATAATTTTCGTTATAATTATTATAATTTTATTTATTGTCAATTTTTAATTCGTAACCTGGTTTCTTCCTTTGTATTTTTTCTGTAATTATACTTGTCTAATTTTATTTTCTCTTTTTAGGTCTCGTAAGTCCCTACCTTTTCTGGTTAATTTTAATAATTATCTTTAATTTTGTATTCTTATTTTAAATTTTCATTATCTTTGGGGTACGTACGTATAATTGTGCCTTGCTTTTATTCAAGTACTTCAGATAGAAATTTCCTTTGGTATGGAGAAACTGTTCGAGAGACGTACGTCCAGACGATTGCACGAAAAAGCCGTGCGAGAAGCCTCACTTGCCAATCGACGAGATCTGGAATCTTGTGGTTCATCATGTGTGGGCTTAACGTCCATGCGTCCAAAGTCGAATTCTGTCAACGCCGAGCCTTCGAAGCGTCTGACGACACACTTGGCTCGTGCCAGGGCTGATTCGCTTCCCTTTAAACCTGTCAGTTCGACCAATCTGGCTCCCTTTTCTGATTTCGTTGGTCATAATCGTCAAAGTGGCCGTCGTGAGTCCACTTCGTCATCCGTATCGACGGAATTCGGCAGCGCTCGTGACGTATTCGATGATCCTGAAGAAGAAACCACCCAGTACGGGTCGGACGCTGATTCGCTAGCGCATTTCGATCCTAAGCAACATCAGTTAACCGGCCTGTCAGGCCAAATTCGTCTTCAGCATTCGTTTATCGATCGTCCACTGCCGAACCTTACCTGGAACTTGGTCTCCGACGCCAACGACACCCCTGGTCCCAGCCTCCAAACGAGCCCTGGGGACCGGACGGTCATCCTGCGGGACCCATTTTTGGGACAATTACCCACTTCTGATCCGGTTTCCCCTGCAGGGACATTTCTATCTCTCGGGAACCTAGAAACTGGGGGCCTGGCTGACCAGGCTGGCCAACTGGTTCGCCCAGCTCTTTCTTCTGCGGGGCTGGCGGACCTAAATATGGACTTTGACCTGAGTCTGAACCTGGGTCTTATTCCACCTATTGAGCCATTTCCTTCGAACGGGACTATTGTAAATGCTTGGTCTCCCATGGATGAGCGCCGTCTCTCCTGGGATCCATCTGCTTTGGGAGGACGCTGGACTGTTTTTGACCCACCGGTGAGTCACGGTTTTAATTTTGGCGTGACGCAGGGGACCCTCCCCTCTATGTCCATTGCCCCTATATTTGACACTTTTTGACTGTATACACGCCGCGGGCGGCGTACCAGGGTACTTTGTCCCGATTTCAGCAGCAGCAACGTGGAGCGGAATTCGTCCTGACCGTTAATACCCGAGCGTCCACGAGTCGACAGCCAGTTCGGCTATTCCCTTCCACCCCATTACGGACCTCTTCACCAGTGCCTCGTCGATCGCGTCGTCCTGTGGCATTGAGCATGGGATCACGTTCTGGTCAATCGTTGGCCAGACCCAGGTTCTCTTCTGAATCGTCAGAAGAGGATGCGCCTCCGCCAGCTTTGCCGGCTCAAGCAGCCTCACCACCTTTTGCGGGTCCTGTCCGATTGGCCGCAGCTGTCAACGTCCTTCAGATGTCGCCTGACACGGTACGTATGCTGAATGACTATACGAAATGGTTCAGATCGATAAATACCTTTAAGGGCAGACAAAGCACGCTTGCATTGTCCATCTGGCTGGACATGTTCAAAAGTACTTTTCGAGCAAGCGGTGCTAAGGAGGAACTCAAACAGCCACTTTTATGGTATTTACTCGACGATTCCATCAAGCAGGATTGGCAGGTCAGTCGACCGACTCGTACGAAGAACTGGTTTCCGTCTTGAAACAGTTCTACGAACCGATTGCGAAATCCCCCGACCAGTATGCTCGCGAGCTCTTCGAACGTCAGCAGCACTCGTCGGAGGCCAGTCACGAGTACCTCAACGAACTACGTACTCTTGTTTGCAAGGGTTTCCCTAATGAAGACCCCAAATCCAGGGAACTGAAAGTGGTCGAACGCGTGTCGCGTGGCCTCAAAGCGTCTTTGCGTTCAAAAGTCGCTAGTTCGTTCGCAGGTGCCCGTTATTGGGAATATCAACACCCTCACGACATCATTACGCGTGCGGTCCGTATATTACAGATGGTCGAGGAAGGCGATTCACAATCACAGCTAGAAGCCGTAGCTGCGCTTTCGAAGGGATCTGATCAATCCGCTTCGGATAAGGAGACGTATCCTCCATATATCCGAGATTTGCAGCGTCAAATGCAGAATCTCCAGAACCTGGTAATCCAGAAAACCGGACTGACTGTCCCTTCCTGGCCCGAAGGGGAGTCTGCCTGTGCTATTATGGATGATCCAAGCATGGAAGGCCTCGACGAAGAAGATCTTTGCATGCTCATTGATCAGCAATCACGAGGTAATGCTGGTGCCGCGATGAAAAATCGAAATGATCAACAGGGTTTTTCTGCGTGCCTCTATTGTGGAACTGATGGGCATCACTGGTTGCGATGCCCTCACTATATTCGCTCAGTACGAGTATGCGGGAGCAATCCTCGTCGTGGATCTATGTTCCGCAACCCTAGATTTGGCACCCTGGTTTTACAGGGGCCTTTTTCGTCGGAGAACCCGAATTCTTCGTCTGATAATAGCAGAAGACACAGCAGTCAAACTCTGGTCGCGGTGGTGGCTTCAAGAAGCAATTCCATGGGAAGGGCAACCGTTCTGGAGGGCAAGGTGGTAAAGGTGATCAAGGTGACAGTTCCAGTCAGAACCAGGGAAACGAGTAACAGGGGAGCGGGGACCCCAAAAAGTCTCGCACTCCCCTGTTGTCCAAATGGTCATCCCTAGTGGAACGGATCCGACGATCCATCTATCCACTTGCCCACCCTCTTCTTCGCCCGCTGTCCTTTGCGAAGATACCCTGCCGACTTTAGTGAGTGGACAGGTATTCATGCTCTCAGATCAGGATGGACAAGGTACTGACGATTCGATTCTCTTTTGCAGGTCGGGATTCACCCAGATGAGTGGGCTTGCATCATGGGTTTCCCACGTCATGAGTGCCAACATTTGGTTTGCCAGAACGGCTGGAACCTTTCTGATCAAGACAGAGATCAGAACCTTAGCCACAGCCGTTCTGAGAAACGGGGGTCTAAGAAGAAGCGAAACAATGGTAAGAAGAATGATCTAACGGATTCGGCGTCTACTTCCAGCGATTACCCGGACAGTACGTCCACTCTGCAGAAGAAGTCGAGCCTGTCGTTATCCGTCGGTGTTCAGGTCTCTTCTAGGGAAAGCCACCTTTCTTTTCAGAAAGCGAGTCGGGCGACTCTTTCGGCTTCGGAATCTTCTACCGATGTGTCGACGAAGAAAGCCCGGGCTCGTAACACGAGCCCCGGGGACCGCCTTAACGTCGGTCTGCATCCAAAGGACCCTACGTCTACACCTAAGGCCAAAGCTCGGAGGCTTGGCACTATCGAACTTCCTAAACTGACTCTACGCCGGTCTACTGACGGTCAGTGGCAAAACCCCGAGGTTAAGGTGACTCCGCCATCACCTACCTTAGCCATCCAGCCATCCAATTCGGACCTGGCACCCCCTCCAGCCCTTGATCTCGGTGATCTGGACGCAGATATGTTATTGACGTATTGGGACAATTTGGTTGACTCTCATAGCGATTCCGAAAGGACGCCCAAAAGCTGGAAAATTCCAACAAGCGGTATAAGGCGGCGGCTTATATAGCCTCCGCACATTTAGCCCAACGTATGGATGAATTCGGAGAGGTATTAGAGACATTTTTTCAACATCCAAAGGGGCTTACGGCTTCCGATCTGGCCGACTTGGACATCCCTGGTAACCTGGAAGCTGACCATCCGGCCCTATGCGAGCCTTCAACGTCAAAGGACTCGAGCCTTGTAGCAACCGTGGTACTTACGGGAGACAAAATCGTGGTAAACAACGAATTTTTGGCCTTGTCTGACGGCATACGTGATTCCGTTCAGCAGGTTCTTTTACGTCGAAAAATCCACGAAGATTGCCCTATTCCATGCTCCCTACGTACTGGTTCGCATCGGCCCGGTGGCAGCTTTGGCGCTAGTGGACACAGGTGCCACTGTATCCTTGATATGGGTTGAAGGTAATCAATTGACTATTCTTGGTCAGTGCCAATTGACCTTGCGACTGAAGTATCTTCAGGCAACACATTTATTCTACGTGGTCCCGACTCTACAGCAGGAGGTCCTCCTTGGATTTGACTTCCTGTCTTCCTTGGACTTCACGGTGCATCCTCGCGGTGGATACATTGAGACGTCGGCAGCGACTGGAGACCGTGTTTTGTTCCTAAATCGGACTGAGTTGCAAGTTATTGCCTCAGCCTATGGCATTGAGGTCACGTCTGCGGTAACCCTATGCGTCCGGGAAGCAGTCAGGCTTTTCCCGAACCGGGAACGTTTTGTCCCTGTCCGAGCTGTTTGCGTTAACGGCTCATTTTTGGATTCGTCCTGTCTCGTCTACTACGAACCTGATGCGGGCGTGATTCGTGATTGAGAGTCGAGCGGTATACCCTCAGGCCGGCGTTCTGGACATAACGCCAAAGGTTTCGTATATTCGGGTGTACAATGGGGGCGACCGCATAGTTGACTTGCCCATAGGTGCTTCTTTGGGCAGAGCAATCCCCGTATCACAAGTCGACGAGATTCCGGGCATGGCATGCGTTGTTGAGGGCGGAGGCCACCCCTCGATTTACCAGCACTTTATTGATTGGTCCAGACACCCAGCGGTCCAAGCGCTCGGTCGGTCGGCCTTGGGAAAGCAGGGAGCTAGCAAAGAGCATCCTAGGTCGGTCAACCACCTGCAAGTACGGGCCCACCAGACACAAGAAGTGCGCAGCGTGACGACTCCGTCCGTGTCCAAGACTGTTCGCCAACAGAGAAATTCGGGTACCACTGGCACGACAAGTTTTCGCAGCCAATACGGCACAGACGACGTTGTTCGCGGATCAGGTCTGGAGGAGAGCTTCGAAGGGGAATATTTTTCTCCTGACCTATTACGCCGGGCACCAGAACCCACTCTCGGAGAAAAGATACGGGATATTGAAGCAAACGTCGATTTTGCCAAGATGACCGGCTCAGACGAGCTCAGACGGCAAATGAAGGATCTGCTTCTTGAATTCTACGATATCATTGCCCGTCCTGGTAATCCAGGCCTGACAAACGTCGATCGTCACGTCATCGATACGGGAAAAGAACGACCGATTAAAAATCGGCCATATCGTACGAATCCTCCTCAGAAGGCCGAAGTCGAGAAGCATATCAAAGCGATGCTGGAGGAAGGCGTTTGCGAACCATGTACGAGCCCGTGGTCTTCACCTTACATCCTCGTCGGTAAGAAGGATGGCACCACGCGGCTGGTGATTGATTCCCGTCGGCTTAACAAGGCCACCAAGAAGGACAATTACCCTCTGCCAAAATTCGACGAGATTATGGATCAATTGAAAGGCAGCTCTATTATTTCATCAATCGATCTGGCTGCTGGATATTGGCAGGTAGAGGTAGATCTTCAGGATAGGGAGAAGACGGCTTTCGTCTCCCATATGGGGCTCTTTCATATAAACGTTATGCCGTTCGTTTTATGCAACGCCCCCGCCACGTTTCAGCGAATCATGGAGAAGGTCCTCATTGGCCTACCTGTCTACATCGACGATGTTCTTATCCCGTCGCCGGACGTGTCCTCGCACCTGGACATGCTTCGGATCGTCTTCCAGAAGCTTCGCGACAACGGGCTGCGAATCAAACTGAAGAAATGCAGTTTTCTTCGACAACAAGTCCCCTTCTTGGGGCATATCATATCTCAGGACGGTATCTCGGTTGATCCGGATAAGGTGGCAGCTGTGGCGAACCTGCCGCCTCCTGAAGACGTGAAGGGCGTAAAATTATTCCTGGGTATGAGCGGCTACTACAGAAGATTCGTTCCGAATTATACGAAGATAGCTGCCCTCCTTATATAGCTTCTCAAGAAAGGCGCTGTCTTTCAGTGGAATTCTGATCGTCAGCAGGCATTTGATGCTCTCAAATGGATCCTTACTCAGGAACCTGTGTTGGCTTATCCGGACTTTGATAAAGTCTTCATCATTTCAGTGGACGCTAGCCATCACGGCCTGAGGGCTGTCCTGGAACAGCCTGTGTCAGTGCCTCGCTGTGCCAAGAATCCGGAAACGGCACGAACTGTGGTGACTCGGCCTGTGGCCTATGCTTGCCGAATGCTCACTACTTATGAGAAGAATCATTCTGCCACTGATCTTGAGGGAGCTGGAGTGGTATGGGCATGCCAAAAGTTCCGGCATTACGTCTCAGCTGGACTTTTCATAATCCGGACGGATCAAATGGCGGTGAAGGACTTGTTGAGTAACAGGTCAATTCCGGGTGCTGGTCGTCAAGCTAGGTTCGCTCTACGATTACAGGAGTCCGATTTCATCATGGACTATCGACCTGGTCGAGAAAACGTCGTTGCCGATGCGTTGTCGCGTTTGCCATCATCGGAACGGCCTACCGAACTCGAGATGGACCTGACTGACGTCATGTACCCACCTACCATATGCGCCTTAGACAATAAGGTGCCAGTCGCTACCTGGCAGCGTGAGCAACGGATGGTCCTGATTTCAGTCCTCTGTTTGACCTCATGGAACGCAAGGTTCAACTTCAAGCAAGCTTCTTCAAGATTCAAGAATCCGCAGGTTTCGGTGCACCTGAAAAAGCTTCGGCCCATCTACTTCATCCAGAATGGTCTATCATTCCGATGGCATCTTGATGAGAGGGGCCGTCGTCGGGGCAATGCCTTCAAGGTCATTGCGGTCCCTCAATGCTATCGCCAAATGATACTGGAAGAAGTTCATTCCGGTTATATGGTTGGCGGTCACCGCAGCCATAGATCCGCTTATGCGAGTTTAGCTATTTTTGGCCAACGATGGCGCAAGATCTCGCCGACTACATCAGCACATGTAAGGTGTGCGCCAAATTCAATCCGGGCCCGTTGCGTCCACAGGCCGGATTGCAGAATGATGTTCGCGTCAACCGTCCCCTCGACCTGGTCAGCTTGGACGTAATGCATTGCACAAAAACCCCGACAATCCGGGGAAATACGTGCATCTTAGTAATCGTGGATCACTTCACCCGGTACGCTGAAGCGTTTGCAATGCCGAATGAAACAGCAGAATCGGCCGCTTACTACTACTTCCACAGTTTCGTTTCTAGGTGGGGCGTGCCCTCAAATCTGCTGTCTGACCGCGGGACTAACTTCTTGTCCAAACTGTTTACCGCTCTGTGCGAGCTTAGTGGATCGAAACTGCAACGAACAACATCCTATCATCCGCAAGCGAACGGCGTCGTCGAAAAGACTGAATATGACACTCCGAACGATTTTTCAGCCGGTATGTGGATGTTTACCAGACCAATTGGGACGATTACTTGCCGTGGGCCCTTTGTACGTATCGGACGCCCATCCATAGCTCTGTAGGGGATTCTCCCCATTTCCTTATGACCGGTCACGATCTGCGTCTTCCACTGGACCCAGTTCTTTGACGGTCGTAAGGATGAGGTCGTACAGAACTATGACTTCTACAAACGGTCCCACCTTTCCGTCCTTCATAAGGCGTGGCCTGCATCCCGCGGCCTGGAAGCTTCAACGCAGAAAAATCGGCTGGCTTACGACAAGAAGGTCACCCCGATCCACTACGAGCCAGGCATGCTGGTAATGAGAAAAATCACAGGAGAAACTCCTTCCGACATGTGTCAGAAGTTACGGCCAAAATTCGATGGTCCGTACAGGATACTGGAGAAAATGTCGGAAGTCAACTTCAAGATCCAGAAACTTGGAGCCCAGTCGGGAGAAGAAATCATCCATATTGAGAAGCTGAAGCCATTTCTTGACCGTCCGGTCAGGAACCAGGCAGTACGCCTAAAATAAGAAAAGGGTTACGGTATCTTTTATTCATAACCGGCAGTCCGCCACTTGGGTTGTTTTTGTATTTCGTGTCCTCTGTATCTTGTCACTTCTACGTAGTCACGTGTTATTATCTTTGGGTCTTACTGTAGCTACGTACTTGTGTCTTTTTGCAGTCGCACGAGGAAGGTTGTCCGCTATTGATTTTCTGCTGGGTAGCTGGACGCCCCTCTAGTGCGTAATATACGTATATAAGTGTCCACTGCTTTGTGCTTGCAGTTTTCTTGTGCTTCGTATGTACCCGTGGGTTTTCTTGTAGGCATAGCAAGCCTGCTATGTCTGCAATTTTACCTGCGTGTATGTACGTACATACTTGTGGGTTCTTGCCGTACACTTTAACCCACTTCTCCCTGCCTGCCTTTGCACCTTTTGGGGGGTGGTATAATAAATTTTATAATTTGGGTGGGTAAAATTTTTTCACCTGGGTCTTCCCCCACACCCTTAATTATAATTTTCATTTTTACCCCCACGCCCAAAAGTGTTTGTGTTCACTAACGTATATATGTACCCCTCCACAATTTCAACCCTCGTTTGCGTTTCTGTATAATATACCACACCTTTTCTTGATTTCTTCAGATCTGGACCGGCCTAACGCCTTATTCACTACGAATTCTATTTCTGGATCAAATTACAACGCTCCTGGTTCTCTTACGATTGCTGTCATCGACTTTATCAGCACTCTTATTCAGCATGGCGGCAAATCAGCGACGACGAGAAGACCAATCTGGTTCTTCTGGTTCTCATCAGGATCCTGTGAACCCAAATAACTTGGCCACATTCCCGTCCGTTGGTGGCCTCGTTTCTGTCGACGAGGAACTCACGGGTCCTACTCCATTTGGTATGAGGCCAGTTTACCCTCCTGCTCTAACCGGCACTTACGTGCTACCGCCTTCTACATCAGCCAGTTCGGCTATTCGGCGGCCTGGTTTTGGCGAAATCTCACCTTCGGAAGGTCCATCATTCAGCACCATTGTCACTCGAAGATCTGCGGTGGAGGCAAGCGGGGCGGTGATCGTCTATCCAGGGCTACAGTCAACCCCTCCCCCACACGGCAGTTCGCCTTTGCCGGGTGATCTCCCTACACCTCCGACCAGACCTGTTCCTGAGGCCCCAAGCAGTACACCAGCGGCCGAGGAACGGAACAGGACGGATCGTGAGCATGTTCCTGGTCCATCTGGTGCTTCTCCTTCTGGCCCTGGTGCTCAGCCGTCACCCCTGGTGGCTGGACCCTCAGGTTCTGGAACCCTGGACTCTTCTCGAACGGATCAGCGTTCAAAACGGTCGGCGGCCGACGCGGGTGCTAGTAGCGCGGCTAGTACTATGGAACGACCAACCGCAGGAAAGAAAGTCAAGAAGGTTGTCTCTCCACCTTCTGGCTCAGTTCAACCTAGCGTTCAGATGACGACGGGAACGTCTGATGCCACTGTGACCGACCCATCACAGCAATACCAACAGGATATTTCGGACTTAAATCAGCAGATCCGCATTTTGCAAGCGAAATTAGCTCGCCTCAATCTGACTCTCTCCTCGCATCTATTCGACCTCAGCGGGAGGCGGCCCGTCAGGCAAATATTAGACTGACAACACCTGCTCAGTCAGTTTCAGCGAACGAGACCTCTCAGACTCCAGTCCGTCTAAACGTCAGCATCAACGACAGAAGAAATCGAAGAAACCGGCTTCGCCTAAACCGGTGCTCGACGACATGCCTCAGCCTTCGCCTCCAGTCGTTTCGGCAGCTGGAGACCTACCACCTGTTACGAACCCTGTCACTGATACGACAACTGAAATACCTATCGTCGATTTAGCGTCAGACGATGAGGTTGGTACGTCGGGCATTGTTATGGGCGACAGCGAACCTGCTGGCGTTCAGACCGGTTCGGACGAACCAAGTCAGCCTACTGAACCTCCGGCCGATGCGGCAGAACAACGCATGGCGGCTGGTATGGACAATCTTATCAACTTCATTCCATCAGTCGCTGATGGTCATCTCCATCAATTGCCTGTTAGATGTCCTTTCGTCGAGGTTCGCGATAGAAGTGAACCTCGAACGGCTGAAGAACGGGCGAGAAACCTAACCTTTACGCCACCTACAGAAGGTGTCATTCGGAATGTAATCCGAGTCTACGTGCTACAGCTGGCGCTGCTCTTCATCTTTTGGAGCAACTTCGGCAGAATCTATTTCAGAATCTCCGAAACGACCAACGCCCCATTCTCGACGAGCAGACCAGAGGTGCGCTTGCCTCGGCGACTGAAGGTCTGGTGGAGACGGTGGTTATCGAGGACTACCATCGGGTAAATCCTGATGACCTCCCAATGCCCGCCCATTTTAATGCGGTAACTGCTATTAACAATTTTATGGGTCTTATAACATCAATTGCTGACATTTACGCCTTGTATCGCCAGACCGGCATTGTCGCTTTCGACATTGAAGGGGGCTCAGGACCCCAGTTCGGGAACAACGCGGCGGCAACTCTAACTACCATCCAAATTGCCGGGCCGGTCCCCTCGGACAATCCAACGGTCTACCTAATTCTGGTTGGCGAAATCTTGGCCCGACTACTGACTATTACCCCGTTCTGCACTGTTTGCGGATGATTCTTCAACCGCCAGAAACGGTGTATTTTGTCTCGGTCGGATGTCTCCACGATATTCTACGACAGGCCCGATTCTGTGGAATCACCGGGCTCGAACACTCCTTCGTCGAGCTAGGAGAAGTTGTGCGGCATGCCATCAATTTCCGCGCAGCTACACGTCGGGAACATCCGGACCTTCCTGTACTTTATCGGGAGAACATTTCTGGTATGCCTCTTGGTCCCTTTGTGGCAGAGCAGCACCTTGGGCTACATGCTCTCGCTCTGGGCTTTGGACTGGTATCACCCAAACTTATGCGTGATGCTAATTTCCGAGGACTATCAGTTTTTCCATCAGTTCGTGAAGGGCAGTACGCTTTAGCGGACGTGCTGACAATCTATGGGATCCTGGTTTCTCTGGCCAAAGGTCTATCCGCCCTTGAATGGACTCAAGCTATTTACCTGGGTGGCGTCCTTTACACTTTTGGGCCGGATAACCGAACTCTTTTTATGGCTAATACTGACGCTCGAATGGGACACGGTCCCCTGGTTCAGGCTACGGACTGTACAGCCATGACTGGAGTTTCTACCGAAGATCAGGCCATGTTGCAACGAACGATGCGGACGCATCTTACGCAACAGGGCCCACCGATCTCGGACCATATTGGACGATTCGCCTGGTCTCTATTGGTCCCTGCTCATTTGGGTTGTAACCTGGCGTCCCCTTTACGGGAAATTCTTTGGGTGTCCCTAATCTCCCTACTGCAGAGCTATCTTGGCTTGGTGCTACCTCTGTTGCGCCGGCGTTGTGATGGCCTGGACTTTAATTTCTATTCATTGGCTACGGGACGAGTCCATCCATCGGATCCCAACCGAATGCCTGGGAACATGAGTGAAGATGAGGCCTGGGAATACGCCCATCAGGAGGAACAACTACATCATTCTCCCTCCTTGTCCTCAAGTATTGACGTCACTGCGTCCATCAATATGTCAGCCATGGAAGCAGAGGAGCCGTTAATTGACACTATTCGTCGGCTTCAATAGGAGCTGACCCTTCCGCCAGCTCCTAGGGTGATCCCTCCCCTGACCCACTACGTGCCAGGAACGGGTAATCCACGCGACCGGCGATATCCGCCAATAACCTACACTTCGGCTCAACCCGGTTCAGCGATTGCTACGACATCGATGCCCTCGGGACTTCTCCAATCGGGGCCCGTCATTACAACCGCTGGCCCTGGAATCCAACGCCCAGTTCCCTCGAACCGAATCACTCGAACCTGGACCTTCGGTCCTGTCTCACCCCGCACCATCAGCTTTGGCGGCCCCAACTGTCGCGGCAGACGATCTTGATGAATCGGATAGCCGAGCATCAACGCCTACCGAAGAAAAATACGTGCGCAGTGCGGCGGACTCTATTCCACCGAATCTATTCGAACAGTTAGCTCCTATTTTGCAGCAGTTGGCCAAATCCGTGGCGTCCATGTCTATCCGGACGCTTTCCCAACCGCCTTCTGGACCGGTTATGCCTGGCCCTTCTGGGTATATTCCTCAGACGCAGCCAGCTTTGGCCCCTGCGGCTCCACCGCTGGTTCGAATGTCGGGTCCGACGACCCAAGCTCTACCAGTTGTACAGCCTCAGGCGCCTACGCAGCCACGGTATCCAGATAGCGAGGACCAACTCAATCAGTGGTACCCCAATATTCCTGCCCGGTCTCATCGCGATGCCCTCCAATTTATTTGGGACGCTCGTATGCGACCTCAAGGTGTCACGGGTCCCTCCGGTTACGTACCAGATCTGACTAGATTTGAACTCGAAGATGTGTTGGTTGAACACCAACACGTGGACATTATTGATCCAGCAACTGGAGCCACTCAACGTACCGTAACGGAACAGATCCAAGTGCCTTCGTACATTCAGGTGTTGACGAAGCAGCCATCCGCCGAATTATGGCGCTTATGCGTCAGTGTCCTGAAGGCCTTGACCAGCCGCGCCATCGTATCTATGTGGTTGGACCGCCACAGGATCAAACTCTGCCAACGTATGATCCTAGCACGTTTTTCCAGTTGGTCTCGGCGGACTTACCTGTTCATTGGGAAGTATACAGGGAAATCCGTGTGGGTCCTGGTCATCAGCCTCCAGCATGGCCTGAAATCACTTTGATCTGAGGAATCCTAGAGACGGTATGGCAGAATATCGGGTTTTGCCCTATATCAATTCAGTCAACCCTCTACAATCTGGGGATACTAACTTTAGAAGAGTTTCGGGTGAAAGGCGGCTTTTGCCAGCCCAAGTAGCTTTGACTGTCCTGCTTGCATGAAAACTTATTCACATCATCAAAGTCTATACAATCGTAAAGTGAGGACTCATCAGGTAGACAATGTAAATAACGAAGCAACAGCGACTCTGATCAGGGATCGACTACGACAAGTGACGATCCGACAGACTACGAAGCTTGGAATGACTTAAAATCAGAAGCCGTAGACAGACATCATCCCAAGTTTAAGAGGCTTTTAAGGAGCTGGTTCCTTTCGTGTATTTTTGACTCATACAGCTTTAATCCTTTAAGTAAAGAGCTAAAACTTGCGAAATAACCTATTTTCGTGCTCTCACATTTAGGGACCAGTCCCGGATTTTTAGGCCAAAAGATAAGTAAGTTTTGGTTTTTGGCCTTGCACTTCCCGTAGGTAGCCCAGACACCGGATTGGTTATGGCTGGAAAGAGGACATAAAAATGAACATTTTTGCTCTTTCAACCTTTGAGCTATTTTCAGTGGTTAAGTCAGTATAAGCAAAAAACCATTTTGCGGGTCAAAAAATGGCCATTTTCGAGGAAATCAGTTTTTTCAAAATTACTGCCAAACCTTACAAAGAATTTTCGTCTATTTATACTCAATCGATACAGCGTCCAAATGCACATTCTATGAATCCCTACTAGCTGGACTTTATTGCTTTCAGCTAGAGATTTGGCCGGAAAACCATTTTGGCAAAACTGCTGTTATTTTGTTTTATACATCGATTTCTCAAAAACTACTGGACAGATTCCGGAGATTTTCGCTAGAATGGAAATTCGTACTGTTGCTGAGGGTAGTTTTTCTAGGTTTTGGCTAAAAGGTTCCCAGTTTCGAGAAAATTAAGTGCAAAGTTTAAAAATTTAGTGTCTCTGTGCATTTTGGGAATTTTCTCAGGCGTTAAGGGACACTGAGCGAAACCCAAAAAACGACCCTTGGCCCATATGTCCTCTATATGATAGCGCAAAAAGAAATTTTGTCTGGTTCCGCATTTTTGAAAGATCGATGTTCGAAAATTTTTGGTCTATATTTTGCCGTTATGTCAGAAAATTTTTGCTAATTTTTTGCTAATTTTGCAAGTTTCATAAGTTCATGCGAATGTCCTGATAATGAGCTTTAAAACGATGTATAAAGCTCTTTCAAACTCCCAAAATTGAGAAAGTTATAGCGTTTTAAAAACTCACCACAAAAGCACAGCACAAAGGGATACCACCACCTTAAGAGAATGAAGCAGACGGCTATTCCACAGCAGGGGCTCGACTTGAAGCATTAGCCGATTTGATCCCCCTTATCCGTCAGACTATTAATGATTTCCTATTAAACAAATTTGCACAATTTACTGCTTTCCGAAATGGTTAATAATAAACTACACGACAAGAAGGGTTTGACTGTAGAAGATAAAAGTATAGACAACAGCGATGCATATAAATCGGCTATTCAGAAGAACAAAAGCATTGATATGCACATACTTACTAATCTAGCAGAAATTAAGGACGAAGAAGATGACCGAATGTCGACAGAAGAAGCAGAAAACGATAATAGGGACACATGAACAGATATGTAAAAGCATTATCTGTGCTGTGATTGCAATTACATGGTTTGTTGAATAAATACTCTCAAAATAAGCGTAAGCAGTTTTCAAAGGCAACAGAGCATTTAAATACGGATCATATCTGCAATATCCCCCCACTCCAGAAATAGTTAACGGCTAGTTGTAATAGAGACATCAATTGAGCACTCTTTGGGAGACATTTTTGATCCCCTTTTTTTGGGGAGCTATTGGGTGCCAATTTTAATCCCACTTTTGGGTGACGGTTTTGATCCCATTAGAAGGTACTAATTAGCTCTCATATCTAGGTGACTAATTAGTTGTGAAAAGTTATATGTGATGAGTGAAGTTTTTGGGTGACACTTTCGATCCAACTTTTGGGTGACACTTTTGATCCCATGATAATGTAACGGAAATATATGTAATGATTCAAACTTTTGGGTGACTATTTTAATCCTTACTTTTGGGTGACATTTCTGATCCCATTTTTGGGTGACTATTTTGATCCTATTTTTTGGTGCCATTTTGAATCATTACTTTTGGGTGACTGTTTTGATCCCATGATAATGTAATGAAAATACATTTGATGAGTGAAATTTTTGGGTGCCATTTTGAATCCCTACTTTTGGGTGACTTTTTTGGTCTTCTGATAATGTAATGAAAATATATGTAATGACTGGAATTTTGGGTGCCAATTTTGATCCTTATTTTGGGTGACTGTTTTGATCCCGTGATAATGTAATGAAAATATATGTGATGAGTGAAATTTTTGGGTGCCATTTTGAATCCCTATTTTTGGGTGACTTCTTTGGTCTTCTGATAATGTAATGAAAATATATGTAATGACTGGAATTTTGGGTGCCAATTTTGATCCTTATTTTGGGTGACTATTTCAATCTCAATTTTGGGTGCCACTTTTGATCCCTGTTTTAGGTGACAATTTGGATCCCACTTTTGGGTGACATTTTTGATCCCACTTTTGGGTGGCAGTTTTGATCCCACTTTTGGGTGACTGTTTTGATCCCACTTTTGGGTGACTATTTTGATCCCATGATAATGTAACGGAAATATATGTAATGATTCAAACTTTTGGGTGACTATTTTAATCCTTACTTTTGGGTGACATTTCTGATCCCACTTTTGGGTGACTATTTCGATCCCACCTTATGAAACCTATACTGTTTATGAAGCAAAGTTGATTGATCTATCAATTTGTTGGCGTGAATTTGTAAGTGTAGTACATATTACCGGAGATCCAGTCAAGATGTCAACACAAGGCGCAACTGGTATGTTTGCCTTTTTGTTAAATACAATAGTGCTCTGAATGTATTGAATGTAATGTATTCGCTAGCACTTTTACTTTTAGATGTCATGGTTGAATGTCCAGTGCGCCCCCGCCGATATCAGGGAGGTTGCCTATGCATATGCCCCCCTGTTTCACTCAATGGATCCTATAACGGCGAATATCAATGAAATTTGCATGTACAAGAAGAAAATAAAGTTTGGTCTGCAACCCTCATTGCCTTCTTCGTATACCAGTATGCGAAGGAAACCATGTTAGACTTCTACGATTTCCTCCATTTTGTCCTGGATCGAGACGATTGGCAAGTGATGGAAATGGATACTGACAGTCTGTACTTTGCACTGGCCCATGAATCACTTGAAGAGGCAATTCCGGAAAGAAACAGAAAATTCTATGAGGAAATGAAACATCGATATCTTGCCCTGACTGATTACCAACAACGAACCCCTGGCGTATACAAACAGGAATGGTTGGGAGATGGAATGATTGCACTGAATTCCAAGACCACATTGGATGGTGTAAAGATGGCTCCAACCAGAAACTATCCACAAAAGGACTATCAAAGGCAACAAACACTGTCACGAAAGAAATGTTCATGGAAGTCCTACTGGGTGATCATGAAGCCCAGGGCGGCACTAACCATGGATTCATGGTGAAGAATTCGGAAGTCCTTCAGTACAAACAGCAACGCAATGCCTTATCCTACCTATATGTCAAAAGACAAGTCCAGCCCAATCATATATCAACGAAGCCCCTCCTAATATAAAGAGTATGTGCGTGTGAAATTGTACGTGTACTTGCATAACCAAAATACAAAAAACACATGTTTGTCAAATATAATTGTTGATAGAGATACACAGTGCAAAGTGAAGAATTCTTTCAATTAGAAATATTGAAGCACAAGTGTATCTCTAGGAGGGACACACAAAAAACATACGATTGCAGGAAAGAAATGGACTTAAAAAATACAAGTCTTTAAAGAAGAATGAAAAGAAGTATTGTGAATAATAAAAAAAGAAGAAAAAAGAAGAAATTATAATAAAATGTGTCCTGTCGCACCTACCAACCAACGCGTGAGGATGGTTTAACTAACCATGCTCATTCGATGGTTTTGGTGTCTGATGAGTCCTGTGGCGAGAACGAAACATGACACATCAGCAAATAAACCGTTGCTAATACCGATATAATAACTATATTTATGTTTCAGATATTATGGCTAGCCTTCCAATTCCTAGCGATAATTTAACTGCTGCAAATTTAGCGGACAAGTTGATTGTTGCTGGCTGCAGGAATCCCGAGGGTGGATTGAATTGAGGGATTACAACGTGGTAGCCTTGAGGAACAGATGGACCGAAGAAGTCATGTGTGAACTTGGCAAATCCCGAAATCCGAAAGCAGACATTCCTAAAGAAACTTTACAGAGATATTTGGTCAATGCTCGTCCTGAAAATGTAAGTCGAACCTCTAAATTGGTGATGAAAATGATTAAACAGTTCTACCTCGAATGTTCAAACCCTATCTGTGATTGTCGCAATTACTATGGCCGTTTCAAAGACGCCTTGGAAATGTGCTTCCAGTCGACATGGATCAATTTAGAAGAAGAGGTCAGGAGAGAACTTTACCGAAAGACAATTCCCATGGGTTCAATCGAAATATACCAGGGCGCCCAGATATTGATGGAGATTGAACGTATTGTACATGAAGAACGGAACGGGAAACAGGAGTGGTGCTTAACTGATACCTTCTTCGAACAAGCATGTGAGAACTTGAACTTCAAACCAAATTATGACCTGCAAATTGCTACATTCATGGTCGAGTTTCAAGACGAGAGAAGAAAACCTAGTGACCTATATGATGTGAGGGAGCAAATAAGACGCCAAATTCTTTATGATGAATGGATGTGGCCTGGAATAAACAGCTGCGATGAGTAGTCTAACAAAACTTGTTGTAAATGCCTATTGTATGTACTTGCAAAATCAAAATGCCAAAAACACATGTTTGTTACACATATAATGATGAATGGATGTGGCCTGTTGCGATGACTAGTCTAACAAAAACTTGTTATAAATGCCTATCGTGTATACTTGCAAAATCAAAATACCAAAAACACATGTATGTTACACATAATTGTTGATAGAGATACACAGTGCGAAATTTTTAGTTCCGTTTCAAGTGAAAAGGTATCAAAGTGAAAACAAGTGTATCTCTAGGAGGTACACATAAAAATACATATACAATTGCGTGAAAGAAATGGACTTAAAAGAATACAAGTCCGTAAAGAAGAATGAAAAGAATAAAAAGTGCTGACCAAAAGAAGAAGAAAAAAGAAGAAAGTATAAAAATGTTTCCTGTCGCACCTGCCAACCAACGCGTAAGGATGGTTTAACTAACCATGCTCATTCGATGGTTTTGGTGCCTGATGAGTCTGTGACGAGGACGAAACAAGACACATCAGCAAATTAACTTGTGCTAATACCGATATCATAACTATGTTTATGTTTCAGGCATTATGAATAACATTAATGTGACTGCCGTGAGATTAGCTGAAAAGATGAGTGACTTTGATCACAACGATACTACACGGACCTTCAGGGACACTTTATTGACCAATCTTCTGGAACTAAGAAACTACAACATCGACGAATTGAAGAAAAGATGGATGGAAGAAATTGATTGCGAGCGCACGAGAATGGAGACGCCAGACAAGAAATCCCGACAGAAAAATTGGACAGGTGCCTGATAGAAAAGCGACCCACTAACATGGACCGTACGTCAACGATTGTCCGGGAAATGATAACCAGTACTATCGGTAACCGATATCCCAATGGCTGTGGCTTCCAGAAAGTACTGGAAAAGGTTCTGGACGTTAACCTCGATCATCTAGAAGACGTGGTCAGGCAAGAACTGTACATACTGTACATTCCCATGGCTACCAAAATTCTGACAGAGATTAGACGAATTGTGCAGGAGAATCGTAATGGTATCCAAGGGTGGTGCCTAAAAACCGTAGTTGTAGAGGTTGCCTATTAGATTTATTGTATTAATTTACAATAAATCTAGCAAAACCTCCTGATGAGCTTTCGTGGCTGAAAGCGAAACAATTTATTGTGATATGCTATTGTTGTGAATTGTTAGAAGTTGTCGGGGTTGCCTACTAGATTTATTGTATTAATTTACAATAAATCTAGCAAAGCCTCCTGATGAGCCTTCGTGGCTGAAAGCGAAACAACTTTTCTGTGTTTAGATGGAGAGCAATTATTTACCTAATGCTATGCCTATTGACGTTCCGTCTCCTGGACGTGACTGTGTGGAGGATGCCATTGACGAGTTCTTTCGTCAAGAGGATAGAAAGAAGCAGATCCTTCAGATGGCCCAACAACTACTCCTAAACGAGAACCCGACCAACGTTTGCCTATTCACCCCCGAGCATCGTGTCCTCCTCCTGTGGCTTAAAGAAAATCGCGACGTAGAACTACGGATGGAAGTCGTGCGCAAGTTCAGAGAACAGTACCTGGACAATTGGAGGAGTCGATTCCTCTACCCGGTTCATGAACTGTGGAGTATGGGCATCTCGGAAGTGGTCCAGATGATGGCTCGTTCAGACTGTAACGGATGTCGCCACCTAGTGGACAACCATTCATGCAAAGACAATGCAAGGAACAAGACATTATATTGGGACAGTGCAGTTGATTACTGTATGAATTAATTATGTAAATAAAATGTTAATAAGTAGTTCGCATTTGTTTTCATAGGTAGTCTAAGACACCTTATTTAATTTATAAGGAATGGAGCATCAGTTAGAAGAAATTTACTATACACCTGGTAGGGTAGGTAGCTTAGGAGGTTTGGATAGTTTATACAGCCAAGCGCGCAAACTGGGTGCTACAAGAGGCGACGTTAAGCAGTGGTTGAGTTCTCAGGATGCATACACGTTACATGCACCTACGAGAAGCAAGTTTAAGAGGAACCGATATGAAATGTCAGGCATAGATGACCTTTGGCAAATACACTTAGCAGACATGAGTGCGCTCAGTAGGTACAACAATGGAGTAAAGTACCTTTTGGTTGTGATAGACGGATTCTCTAAAATGGCGTGGGTCCAATCTACAAAAAGTAAAAAGGCAGAGTCTATTTTGAGTGCACTTCAAAACATTATTACTGATCGACAACCTAAAAATCTCATGTCAGACAAGGGTAGTGAATTTGTTAACACTATATTGGATAATTACTTTAAGCAAAAAGGAATAAATTTTTACACTGCCCAGAATCCACAGACAAAAGCAAGTATGGCGGAACGATTTATTAGAACTCTAAAATCCCGCATTTACCGATACCTCACTCATGAAAATTCTTGACGGTACATAGATGCCTTACAAGACATTGTTAAGGCTTATAATCATACTAAGCATAGCAGCACAAGGTTTAAGCCAGTAGATGTTACAAAAGATGTTGAATCCGAAGTTAAGAGCAATCTCTACCCTCAAACATTTCCATTAATGCCTCCAGTAACAAAATTTAAGCTAGGAGATCAAGTTAGAATTCAAAAAGAACAGACAGTTTTCAACAAAGGCTAGAAACCCAATTGGACAGAGGAAATTTTTACTGTATCCAAGATTATTCCTCGAAAACAACCAGTCTACAAAATTAAAGACAGTACAGGGGAAGAAATAGTTGGAGCGCTTTATGAGCCAGAATTGCAAAAAGTTATTAAAGGTCCTGAAGCAACCTATAAAGTAGAACGCATATTAAGACAACGTCGTGGCAAAAATGGACAAAAAGAATTCCTAGTGAAATGGCAAGGTTATCCAGAATCAGCAAGTACTTGGGAACCAGAAGAAAATATTTATAAGACATAGCAGTGCTAGTTTCCTTTCAGTGTGACAATTGTGCAGGCTAGAATGCAGTGGCGTATTACTAATATGATAGCGACTTTCCGCTTTAATCAAGAATTAAGTTTACATGAGACTGCAGCTCTCCACCCTAAACAATGCAACCTATAACCCACAAAAGTTTCAGGGTTTGATTTGGCGTCAAATGGTTTCAAACAAAAAAGTAACACTGCTAATTTTTCACAATGGAAACGTGTCTCTTGCAGGAGCTGAGTCCAGAGAACAAGCCCAGACAGCGGCAAATATGTGTGCCCAGACCTTACGCCTATGTATAGACAACAGTGTTCGTGTGCGTAATGTAGTTGCGTTAATGGATGTGCAGTCTAATCTCAACTTATGTAGTATTGCGGAAGAATTTAAAGTGACGCATCATATAGATTTGGAACCAGAATACGCAGGCCTTAAAGTGTGTCTAAGGAAACCTGTCATGAGTATTATATTTTATACTGGAAAAATTATTACTAGTGCGAGAAATGATGACATAGTAACAAAGCTTGACAGTTTCATAAGAAGGAACAACAACTACAACTAAATTCGTGTAAACGTGTAAACATTGGAAGATTTTTCATTTGCGAAGCTTAAATTTAGAGAATCCCATAGTTAAACTACCGAAAATGAGAACACTGAACGTAGTAAAGTTGGAGTAGTAAAATGCATTCTTAGTAACTTGACTCAGAACGTAGGTTTCTAGCACCATTAGAACTAACTTGAAGGAGTTAAAATTTCCCGGACCCGGAGGCAACTTTAAGTCAGCTACCGAACTATTAGAAGTATTAAATAATTTACTACAAACAGAGGAGGTCAGTATAAAACAAAATGAAAACCACGCAATAGTTTCCGGTAGCGTAAGTTTTGAAACTTCATTAGAAAATGTGCTTGGTATTCGCGACAGTAGTGCTATAGATGTAAACTACAACTCTAGGATACACTATATAACTTGCAACTTTGTACAACTCCAGATCGTAAACAGTAACATGATTCCCTTGATTTATGTCATGCCTGAAAGCAGCCAACTTTACTACATACCATTGAACCAGACAGTGGACCATCTTAAATTTGAAGTTTTAGATGCTTCCTTGTGTTCGATTAAAGAAGGATTTCTATTTTTGCACTTGCATTTCAAAGTTAATAAGTAGAGTAAAAAATAGACAAAAATATATAGAATTCAGATTGTAAGATCACAAATGGCAGCCAGACGAAAAGCAATTGCACTTCCGGCTTACTCAATGGGTGGAAGACGAGTGAAGCCTAGGCGAAGAATGAAAAAGGTTAATAAGAGGAAAAAGATTTGCACTTGCCAAAACCGTCGCCGGAAAACTAAGAGTGTTCAAAGAAGGAGAAGACGTTAAAAATCTCTAAACGAGCAAAAACAGAAATTGGGTGTAGTATAGACGCTCTAGATTATGATTATGTGCCAAAAGTTCAACAAGTAGTGGATAGTACTCAGATAACCGAAATTCCATGTTATACTACACTTCCTCGGGATGACCTTACACCATTGGATTTCCGCATCAATAAAACTGACACTTATATTGACGTCGACAATATCGGAGTTTACACTCGACTTCAGGTGCTCAAGGGTGATGGTAGCAAATTGGAACAAACAGATATGGTCACTGTTTGCAATCTATTTAACTATGCGGTGTTTGCAAATTGTGAGCTCTACATTAATGATCAGCGCATTACCAGCGATCAGACAATATACCCATGGTTATGTTACCTCAGGTATCTACTGTTTTATCCAAAGGACGCCTGGATACTGTAACAAATAAATCCATGGGGAGTTGGAGATTTGCACTACTTACCAGGCACCGCCACTATCACTACCACTGAAGGTACCGCAACAACTGAAACTCCAGCTCCCACTATACTAAATCAGACCACGAACAAATGAATGGACCTGATTAAAATGTCAAATGAAGCGGATTTTTTCTTTCCACTTCTGAGAGGTATGTCCAAACTCAATCGCCTTATTCCGAATCAGACGGAAATCACTATTCGCCTGCACAGAACACCAGTTGACTTTGCACTATTCGACAACATCAAAAAGGGCAGCCGCAAGATCCGCATCATTGATGCAAAACTGTACGTTCCCAGAACTAAACTGGAGCCATCAGCACTGGCAAACTACGAACGGATTCTTTCCAGTCGTGGGTTTAACTATCCTGTATCGAGATACGATATCGATGGACGCGTCAAAAGTGTAGCCAAAGGTGATCAGAACGTTGACTGGACTGTGTTCACTGGCCCATTGCCAAGTAGACTATTCCTGGTTCAGGTAAAGTCGACAGCATACAATGCAACCATCTATTCAAACCCCTTCCGACTTGTTCACGCGGATCTTGCTTCACTGATCATCTTTGTGAACGAACTCAGCATTCCAGTTGCAACGGGACTTACCATGAGCCCTAAGGAAGACATAAGACTCTTTGCTAATGACCTGATTGGAGTCCTGAGAGAAAATAGTCAGTTGGACATTACCAGAGTGGAGTTCTTAAATGACTATACGGTCTTTGCAATCGACTGCACTAAAGACGCCGGATGTGGTTGCGAGTTTAGAAATCCACTAGTTTAAGGCAATCCCGTGCGCGTATTGATTATCAGAAACCATTGACACAGGCAATAAATATTATTGCAATCGGAGAATTCAGCGCCACGTTGCATATTGACGGCTCACGCAATCCTAGTTGGATAGAGTAATAAGAAGGGTAAAAACAGGAGAATTACACGCTACTATGCTACTACAAACGCCATATACTATGGTTATATCAGGAGCCACTGGTTCCAGCAAAACCCACTTTACTAAGCAATATTACAGAATCAAGAGGAACTGCATAGCAAGCCATTCGATAAAATAATTTACCTATACTCGATGTTTCAAGATGCTTATAAAGATATGCTAAGCTCAGTACCCAACTTTGAACTTAAACAGGGTGTTCCAGATGACAATCTCTTAGACGTGGTCAGCACTGGTGGAAATGTACTGATCGTACTAGACGATTTAATGGTCGAGTTGGAAAACGATAAACGCCTACCACAACTATTCACCAAGTGTCGTCATGCAAATTGCTCAGTGATCCTACTGCTTCAAAACAGATCTTTCTTGGAAAACCCAAGTTTCTCCGCATTTACGCAAGCAACACAAAACCGTATGGCTATCTTTTCCTTAATCTAAAACCTAACGCGGACTCAAGATTCCGAGTAAATGGAAGAAATACTTCCTGGAGAACAACACTATGTCTATATGCCAATAAGTTAACGAGTTAACCCTGAGCAGAAAAGTCAGGAAAAATGTCAGCTAGTGTCAGGAAAAGTATTTACCTGTTAAGAGTTCTTGCTGACGCCAATAATAGACTCGGCGAAGCAATAATAGCCCATGTGCCTAAGCATTTACTGAGAGCACTCAGATTTGCATCAACATCCTGAAAGTGTCAATTCCCTTGAATACTGCCCAAACTCGCAAAGTCAATAGATACAGGAAACCCCTGGAAGCAATAGCCAATAGAAGAACAAGTGACCAACGTAAACTCCGACTATTGAAACGTTACCTTGCAGGAATTAAATTCATCATTGTACCAGCATTGAAATTCCTCGAAACGTTTATTTAGATGGCGAAACGTATGGTGGTCATCCCAGAGGAAGTGTATCACGAACTCTTAAAACAGGACGAGCAAAGTGTCAGTGAGCCTGGTGGACAGGACTACTCCCTTGTTGACACTCCGCGACAGCAAATTTTAACGGAGATAGCAGACCTACTGCCCAAACATTACCGAAACAAAGCAAGAGTACGACTCCACTACTTGGAAGGTCATATTAAATTAGACCCTCAACAGCGCATAATTTACGCAAATGGTGAACGCGGGTCTCATCTACTGGACTTGGCTTAATTTTTTGTTTCTCCTGATCACGTCAAGTTAGCCAGACCGCTTGACGCACCAAAATTTGCAAAACTTTTGACAGAACTGGGGTTCCTAAGACTGCAATAGCTCGCAAAGTTGAAGGTGAAACCAATAAGAAGGAACAGAAAGGTTTTGAAAAAACAGTTTGGTTCAAATAGAAATTAAAAATGAAAACCACGTGGATTAAGGTTACCACATATAATATCTATGTTACTCCAGTGTTTATAATTGTTAGTGTTATTGTATTGTGTACATGTGGGAAGGAAGAAAATAATATAAGACACGAAAATTATACGCTTACAACCTCAGACATAAACCCCCTAAATTTGAGATTTACTATTCAACTGCACCCGATACGTAACCTGACATCCTTAACAGAAAAGACAATATTTCTCATCAATACACTAAATCCTATATTTAGAGACAGGCCCCTACGTCCATCACCTGCACGACTCATTCTTGAAACCAATCAGTCATACAGAGTATCATTTATTCCTACCTGTCTTAACGGTGCAACTGTACTTGAAAAATTATGTAAATTTAATTTGGATGAAATTGTGAATGGTCAATATATTTATGTTGCAGTCAATTATCATTACTGAGCCAACTATTAGCTATCGACCTATCCAACCAACCCAGAAGAAACAATCAGTTGTCAAAGTGGAGTCCACCCAGTACAGTCGCATTGTTAAACTGAAAGGAAAGTCCGACCAGAAGAAAGAATCAATCATTCCAATGGCACCCGTGCAGTCCAGTCGCCTTGTTAAACAGGAAAGCAAGCCCGACCTGTTCCTGTACTTCAGCGGATATTCCCCATTCAGCAACTTCCATCCAGCCCAGTTCGTGTACCGTGGCATGCGCTACCACAACGTGGAACAGTACTATCAAAGCGAAAAGGCGAAGTTCTTCAATGACGAAGAGGCCTTTCGCGGGATCATGGCAACTAGATCAGCCAAGCAGGCTAAACAGATCGCCAAGAACATACGCCACTGTGATAAGAACCTATAGAAGATCGACGCGGCGAAATGCATGCGTGATGGTGCCCTGGCGAAGTTCAGACAGAATGCGACATGCCGTGAACTGTTACTGCAAACAGGAAGTGCTACCATCGCCGAAGCATCGCCCTATGATACCTTGTTCGGAATTGGACGGGCCATTGACGATAAACTGGCGGAAGATGAGTCAACCTGGTGTGGATCAAACTTGATGGGACAAATCCTAATGGAAATCAGAGACATACTGACAATATGATATGATATTATTGTTATTGGTTGTTGCGTATATGTCATGTAATTAATAAAAGAAAAAATGTGTTCGTGTGTTGATTACTAGGAACTAGGAAGATTTAGGAACTTAAGTTAGGGAACTTAGGAGTAGGACTGTAGAGAGTAACGGACAACAAGAATAAATAGCGAGACAGCAGACATAGCAGTCAGTATGACTAGTTCCATCGTCGAGAGCAGTCGTGATGTATAAATCAGTGGCAATCAGTACCGTTGATCAACGTGACAGTCAGCAGTGGTGGTTCCATCGGAAAGGTCGAGTGACGTCATCCTACTTTGGTAGAATTGCAAGTGCCAGATCATCGGAAACGGTTCAGAAACTAGCAGACAACATCAAGTCACCAATGTCATCAACGATTCCAGCAGCCTGTCAAGTTGGAATTGCAGAGGAGGACAACGCCAAGCAGGCATACCTAGAAAAACTATGGACAGTACACGGCATCGACGCAACCATCCATCCCATTAGACTTTGCGTACCTACTTGGGCTAATCACCTGGGCACATCACCTGACGTTATTGTAACTGCACAGGATCAACCACCGTGGATTCTGGAGGTCAAGTGTATCTATGATAAATCCTTCCGACCGAAGAGACTATCGGAGGTCATAACTGAACGTGGATCCAGATTTTACTGTAAACGGACTGGAGATAAACTAGAACTGAAGAAATCCCATTCATATTACCACCAGATCCTTGGAGAACTTGCTATTACTGGATTAAAGATCGCATACCTAGCCATCTACGCACCTAGAGTTGGAGATATCGAGATTGTACCTGTCGAGTACCTACACGACGACTGGATTCAACTGAAAACGAAACTAGACTCATTCAACCATGACTACATCCAGGAAGATGAACCAATGGACTGGTCATGTTACGAATCCTGTACAGTGGAAGAACTTATTGCAGACTAAACGTGTTGTTATTGATAATTGTTAATTGATAATAAGACTCATTGTTATGTAAATAAAGAAAAGCGTTCGTATTTTTCGTTAGATTTGGATATAGGGGCACTGATTAAACAGACAGTAGAAAAACCCAGGGCTGTTTCCATGCAAAGTTGGGATAAAGTTGCAGTTTTCAAAACTTTTGACATTCCTATTGGATATTCGGGATATACTAACCAACAATTATATGATGTTAAGGTTGTTTCTATTATTAATGAAAAGGATGTCTACGTAGTTACAGCCTATCCATATTATATTCGAAATGAATGTACATGAGTGATGGTCAATTTGTCAAAGATATGATTTCAGAATTTTACCGACAAACTTTCTCAGGTTTTTAAGTTTAAATTTCAGAATGACCAAGGTTTTTTCCTGTAATTTCCAAAATTTTATCAGTTACAAAATGTTTTCTGTAGAGAACGTTGGCTGTATTACTATCGACGAGGTGCGCATTACACGGCATTGTGCACCTACGTCAAAGGATAAGAGCTACTTTTTCGGTTCTATGGAATCGATTAAACAGCTCATCCTGCGCACCCTGGCCCTCCCCAGCAAGTCCTGGCGAAAGGACATCGGCACCCGCTTTCGAATTTTCCATGAATTCGAAGAGCAGCTGGGCAATATGGGCTTCGATGGGGGCCCAACCAATGGTATCCGGGTCGTAGTGGAGGAACGACCCTACGGGTACCATGTCATCACAGCGTTTCCTGCTGTATGCTGAACAACTGTCAGCAAAGACCCTATCCCAACTGCCCTTCTAAGGGCAACCTCCCCCATGAAGTTTGGTGGTAGTTATTATGTGAATTCTACCAGCAAATTTCATGGGTGAGGCGGCCCGTCCCCTTTCCCAATCATACATATTGTACGATTTATCATTATTGGGTGAACACTTTACGGCTATCATTTGCAATAATTTTAAATGTCAGGATTTATTATAATCTTAATGATTATATGACCTTATGTGAATATTATTATATTATTTCCATATTTGGTAAGTATGGTGGTGATTTTTTCATTAAAAAACTAGACTAAAGCTTTTGACAGCATTATAGTACAGGTTCTTTAAACGGATCTTACATGTTTTACAGAACCTGTCAGATTATTTGAAAATGTCCATTTATTTAAAATTTAATGAAAATTTTAAAAAACGTAGCAGGAAAAGTAGATAAGAGTTAAAGATAGAAGAAAAAACTGTAGAGAAAAAATACCTGCTCCGAGAAATAGGAAGGCAGAAAGGATATAAATAGAAGGCAGATGCAATCCTTATTATAAGTAAGACAGTCCTTTAAAATGAAATGGGGAAATCAGAAGGCAGAAGATGTGTACAGGAAGTAACTACGTAAAACAGGAATTTAAGAAAAAGGGAACATGTGTGGACATGTGGTAGCAAGATAGTAAAATTGGCAAGATAGTTATCGTGCTAAAATGTTAGCAAGATAACTATCTTGCCACGAAATTTACCAAGATTACTATCTTGCCAAAATTGTTGGTAAGATAGTAATCTTTCTAGAATTTAGAAAAATAGTCATCTTACTAGATTCAGTATGAAACATGTTTTCAATTTGGAAACAAAGAAAGTCATTAGTACACCCTATTCTGAGTTTAATGCAAGGGGGCTTTCACAAGAATTTAACACTGGCAATTGTGCTCTTTACTGTTGCTGAAATTATATTTGTAGGAATAGAAAATGCATTATTTGCTGAATTTGCAGAATAGAATTTGCATTATTGCTAAGGTAACAAATATTATAATACGTCAAGATTATGAAAATTACTGACTTGAAATGAGACTAAAAGACTTATGTTTTCTTAAAAAGACTGAAAAATTAAGTGTGTGCATATTGAACTAATTTTGTGAGGTTGGTTTTGTCGATAAAGTAGTATCAATTTTTGTACTGTTCGCAGTTAACTTTGAAATAATATATTAAAATATATTCTCTTATGCAATTTCTAGCTTTAGCATTTCCATTACAAATATTATTTCAGCAGTGATACAGCACAATGGTTAGTTTTTAATTTTGCGAAAGTCCCCCCTTGCGTTAAACTCATTAAACGAGTGTCTTTGTTTCCAAATTAACATACTGAAACTGGTAAGATGACTATTTTGCTAAATTCTAGTAAGATTACTACCTTACCAACAATTTTGGTAAGATAGTAATCTTGCCAAATTTCATGGCAAGATAGTTATCTTGCTAAAATTTTAGCAAGATAACTATCTTGCCAAACTCTTAGCAAGATAACTATCTTGCCAATTTTACTATCTTGCTACGACAGACATACTTTAAACTAGGCATATGTGGACACTAGTATGCTGAAGAAAGAAAAAATTAAATTCTGAGGTAAACGCATCCGTTAAAGAAAAAAGAACTTACAATTTTGTACGTTACATTATCATGGGATTGAAAACAGTCACCCAAAAATAGGGATTCAAAATGGCACCCAAAAATGGTGTAGATATGAGTCGTCTCAATAAAAGCTGAATTTAAATTAAAGAAGAATTGCTAGGATCGAGAGTGTGTGCATGTCAACTCCGCCTAACTCGCCTACCCCTAAACAACTACCAAACGCGATAAAAAGTACCGTGAGTTTACCTTTGCGAAGTTTACGAAATGATACAAAATTTCAGAATTTACACAACAAACCAGAACAAAATACTTTTTACCGAAAGAGGGATAACATAAACCAATGACAAATAAAAACATAAGCAAAACAAACCCAGAATACACGGATAACAACCCAAATTGGGGTCCCCAAACCAATGACAAGATTACCCCAAAAGTAAAGGGAGGGACGATAATAAACACCCGACCTCACGGCAACAGAGAAACTTTCAGGACTGACGAAAAAATGAGCGCTCAGACTAGAATTGGAAAATTAGCTAAGGAACCGAGGTTCCTACACGAGAGTACAATTTTACCTTTATCGTTCATAAAGATAGCGCTACATTTTAAGTGAATTTAGATGAAAATCAAAGGAAATATCGGAAAATACTTCTCAATGGGATCAAAAAAGTTACCCAAAAATAGGGATTCAAAATGGCACCCAAAAATTTAACTCATCACATATATTTTCATTACATTATCATGGGATCAAAATAGTCACCCAAAACTAGGACCAAAACTGTCACCAAAATTGGGATCAAAATAGTCACCCAAAAATGGGATCAGAAATGTCACCCAAAAGTAAGGATTAAAATAGTCACCCAAAAGTTTGAATCATTACATATATTTCCGTTACATTATCATGGGATCAAAATAGTCACCCAAAAGTAAGGATTAAACTAGTCACCCAAAAGTTTGAATCATTACATATATTTCCGTTACATTATCATGGGATCAAAAGTGGCATCCAAAAGTTGGATCGAAAGTGTCACCCTAAAACTTCACTCATCACATATAACCTTTCACAACTAATTAGTCACCTAAATATGAGAGGTAATTAGTACCTACTAATGAGATCAAAAGTGTCACCCAAAAGTGGGATCAAAACTGTTACACAAAAGTGGGATTAAAATTGGCACCCAATAGCTCCCCAAAACCGGGATCAAAAATGTCTCCCAAAGAGTGCTCAATTGATGTCTCTATTACTACTATGGCTAAACCAATTTTGTTGAATTTGGATATTGTAGACTGCTGGAGATGTTTCCTGACTACAAAAATTTAAAAAATTTCAAAACTTTTGTATTATTAAAAAATTTAATTTTGTTTAAATTTTAAATTTTTCAATTTTTTCGAATGGAATAGAACACACTGAGCATTTTTATCATTGCACCAACTTCTGAAAATGTATCTTTCCTTTCCTTTCGTAATCTAGAGATCAAAGGTAAATGCCGGCCTTTTCAAAAAAGCTCTATTTTAAGTGGTTGCCCTTAAAGGACAGTTGGGATAGATGAATTTGTAGTTGGCAGCCAAATTTAAACGGGAGGGGAAAATGTCTTCAAGGGTTTGACGGAACGGATTGGCGGCACCATTCATGCGTTTCCTCCACATGAACTCGCAGAGGTATAAGTCAATCATTTCACGGCTTGTGCCAAACTGAGCTTTGTTTCTCATTTTCGCATTCCGCCAGGTTCTACGCTCTGTGTGTGGGCGCCGGTGGCAGGATTCACGAAGTTGTATGAATGGTTAACGGTCTGATGCTAATAATTTTCCGGAAGGGCCGCTATCTGGTTGTAGGCAGCCCACTGGTCTGCCATAATCGTGGTCTGAGGCCGGATGAATTGCTGGACTATAGGGAGTAGGGTGTTGGCGCTCCGATCTTCCATTGTGTATAGGAAACACTCCTTTGTTTCCCTGCAGTATCCAACGAAAACCAACTGAGCAGGCAAACACGATCTGCATGATGTTTTCGGCGAGAGAAGAGTATTTCGATTTCGACGGTAAGACCTGGGCTCCCGATGATGGGAGGATTCTGCAGTAACTTCTAGGCGCAAACTTCCCTGAACAAGTTGCTCCAATCAATCACAGCGGTGTGCTAGAGCGGTATTTCCCGTTCGCAGAATGAAATCTTCAGGTTTTCGGATGCCCAAAGAAAGATAAACCATATTATATTATGGAAAGGGACATTTGAGGCGGTCAGCCAGATATCGCATCTAAGACCTGTGACCTTTATAGAATTGTCGGCTTTTACACTTCCATTCATCTCGATCATTGCCCAAGTAGAGGGTTATGCGATGGCCGATGACGCAAATCCGTGGATTGTGAAGTACTCCAACTTCTTGAAGATACTGGATGCTAGGCTGTTTATCTATATACGTCATTATCAGCTCTGGGAAGGTCATTCCATCCAGGTAGGCCATTTGGAGTTAGTTGGAATATAGGCCACTTGAGTCATGTGTTATAAAATTACGTAACACGCAGAATATGAACTGCTATGGGCCAGTTATAATGGCGGCTTTTTCCTTTGATCTCTAGACTTTAAACTGCTGTCCTTAACGAAAGCTACATTTTCAGAAGTTGGTGCAAGGATAAAAAATGCTCAGCGTGTTCCATTCTATCAGAAAAAATTAAAAAATTTGAAATTAAAAAGTTTATAATCTTTAAAAACTCAAAAATTTTGAAATTTCTTAGATTTTTGTAGTCAGGAAACCATCCAGCAGTCTACCCTCCAAATTCCAACAAAATTGGTTGAGCCGCCCGTTAACTATTTCTGGAGTGAGGGGATTGTGAGGGTATATTGCAGAAAGGATCCTTTAAATACTGTACAAGCAGTAAAGACGTAAGCAAATTAATCTGGACGCTGCACACAATCTGCGAAAGAAGTACAGTTACATTACAACAAATAACTGTTTCTTACATATGTGTTGACCTTTTAAAAATTGGGAAAGGCAAAAATTGCAATAGTGTTGATTGGTCTACACAAAAGGTCCAACTTTTATAGCTAGCTATGTTAGTAATAAACTACGTCCGCGAATTTCTCCAAAACACATAACAGTGACTACTATCAAGAGTACATAATATATAAGAGTGTGACAGCATGCAAGCTCTCTGTTATCAGCTCAACGTGCATGCTGTGTTCGCTAACGGCTGATCCCCCCCAAAATGTGTATGCTCACTTCAAAGAAATTTTCACGCTATATTTGTGTTCTAAAGCTCCCAACAGACGCATATTGATCCAACTGAGTAGTTGTGTTTTCGAGCTTTAACACGTAAAGATTTCTGCAAATCGTGCAAATTTCTTTGAAGTGAGCATACACATTTGTGGGGGAGTCAGCCGTTAGCGAGCAGAGCGTGTACCTTGAGCTGATAACAGAGAGCTTGCCTGCTGTCGCACTCTTATGTATTATGTACTCTTGATACTATCTGGTTTCTACTAATTATATTGCTGTTCCTAATCAAAACTCAACGTAGTAAATTTCAACGTCTCTGCTCGTTGACGGAAAAGATTTCTGGATTTATAGTATACGTAAACACATCGATAATGTTGCTGTGTTGTGCTGATTATATTGCTGTTAAAATAAATTGTGGTAAATTCCAATGCAACTGTAGCAAGATCCGTGGATCTTGCGTGATATTAAGGTTAATAAGAGAAGTACAGCAATAACTGGTTTTGTACGTATGACGTAACTCTTTCGAAATCGTGAATAAAATGAAAATTTCTGTAGCTTACTCATCTTGAAAACAGGTTCTATGATTTGTAGCTAGCTATCTTAAGGTTTTGTGCGAATTACGTTTCTCTTAAAGCAGATGTTAACGTGAAGATTGTGGTAAAATCGAAATAACTATAGCAGGATCTGCTTGTCTGAACTGCAGCTATAACAAATAACTGGTTTTGTGCTAATCGTGTGGCTGCTATTGTTGGTTTGACGTTTGTAGTAAATTGCAATGGAATGCCTTGTCGTATAGCAAGATCTGGCGATGAACAAATACAAGCCAATTTCGGAATGTAGTGGAACTGCACTCCAATCAAACAATGTGAGAAATGAATTAGAACTGCATTCTCTTTGAGGAATGTAATTCTACTGAATTCCTCAAGTGGAACAGAACCGGCTTATGTTTACTACTGGTGCGGTTCGCTTTACGGAAAGAGAGAATTAAGGGGGAATCACCTTTTCGCCTATTTTCGACCATCTCTGATTTTGCTAATTTTCACATATTTTGTAGTCCCCATGGGTCCTCAAAACAAGACAAGTGCGTTCGTAATATTGCTTCAATCGTTCTGCAGAGCTCTGCAAAGGTTACAAACATGTGTTTTCATTTTCCATGTGTTAAACATAGGAAAACGAAAATGTTAGGTTAAAAACTTTGTGGAAGAAAAATTTTTCGCTGTATGAAATATTCAGCGATAAAACATTGCATTCCTACTAAGGACATATCGAAGAGTGCAGCTAGTTTGGTGCAATTCCGTTAAGAGGCGCATTGTTTGGTGAATTTTTGGAAAATCAGGCGTTTTTGGATCACGAAAAACCGGACCAACAGTACTCTTTTGCTTGTCCTGAACGATTGGCAAAAGTTGCAGAAATATCCAATAGATAGCTGCACTTGACGCACAAAAATACGTCTTATTAAATATTCGCAAGTTTCTATCAACTATAGTAAGCTCAAAAATCTTGCCACAAAAACAGAAAATTTTGATTAAATGGATAATTTTATAATTTTCACATTCCTTTGGTAATTTCTCACTCATGTAGTAAAATTACCAAGATTAGCAGATTTATATCTACATGTTGGTCACAGAATGTGGCCAAAACACAATGAGTCAATATTGAACATGACTGCTGTGGCGGCACCTGATGAAAATGCCAATTTTTAAATTTTTCCAAACATACAAATTGGGTATCAATCGATAGCTAACAAAAACAGGAGCAACGTTTCTCATAGAGCTTTGGGTCTAAAATGCTGTCTGCGCAAGATAAACTGAGTTAAAGTTATGCTGGGCAGTCCTCCAGAGTTAGGTCAGTGCATCACTCAGGCATGCATTGTGAAGGCCTGGATAGCTAGCCTCGGCCCTCGAGCCGCGTCTGCACTAAAATATTACCTTAAAACAGGCTTTAACTTGATGTATTGGTCAACCTTGTTCTCGATCGCGTTCGGTCTTGTTAGATATCAGCGCAGAACTCAACTAAACAGGCGTTTACTACAACAAACGTAATCAAACTCCGTACTAGACGGAAACTCTATACAATTTGAACTTATCAAATTTGTCACTATCTAACATTTCCTCCCTCAGTTTAGGTAAGGGAACCTGTTTTAGCTTCAAGAGTCAGTAACTTGTCTTCTAAAGTATCGGTCTTCATTAGGATCCCGTATTTTTGGCGGTCAACACTCTCGTACAGGAAAGCGTCGAGCCTGCGGCTCAGCTGAATGTTGAACAGGCAGATTTCCGGGTAACACTGGCGGATAGTGACCAGGGGCTTCCGTCGGAGGCTCGTTGAAATAGAACCAGGTGTCTTCATTGTTACTTCCCTTCTGCGGTGCTTTGCGAATCTGATCGGCATGACAGCGGAAGAATCGACCACGTCGATTGATCAAGTACATGTTAGCACCTAATCCTTTCACGACCGACCCTATCACCCACTTTTCATCATCTTTTTCGTATCTTATCCGGGGTCGCGGAGTAAAAAACGTTGGGGTGGCAGAATCTTTCAGTCGAACGGGAACTCTTTTACCAGGAATGTAGCCAATACTGGAATCAAAAACATCTTTAAACTCTTTAAGCGTTGGCTGAACTTTTTTAGGAACATCCTTTATATTGTTGACCGAAACTGTCGACTCTGACTTGAAGAAGTTGAACCAGTTTAGATGAATCTGCGATAGCCAATCACGACCAAGCAGTGACGGGCCTGTACCTTTAATAATAACCACGGACATATCAGGAAAACGTTTACCCTGATAAGTAACTGTCACTTTGGCCTCCCCCAGAATCTTAATATTCTCCCCAGTAAATGTCTATTCGGACATCAGACCGTTTTAGGGTTCTTGAAAGGGGAAAAGAAAACCAGGTCCGTTCACTGATAACAGTTACCCCCGCACCCGTGTCAATCTCAAACGGGACAGGAGTGCCATTAAGAGTTAAGGTAACTGTTACAGGCGGACTACCAGAAACACTGTTGATAACGTAAAGAGTACTTTCTGGATTGTCTGTCAGACTCTGATGTTGTGTCTTCAGCGACCCAATTTGCTTTTTTAGGTTTAAAGCGAACTTTCTCTTCTTTACTTCTGCAGTTCTTTGCAAAATGACCATCTTTACCACAAATGAAGCATATATTGTGAAGGCAATTATCAGTAGAATGTTCTGACTTTCCACACTTTCGGCAGGAGACGTAGCGATTAGAGGTCTTTGTAATTGAACTTTTACCTTGGAAACAACTGAAACTTTCGGGACCAACGCGATTAACAGTGTTACTTATACTGTCCGGACGCATCACCTTACTGTTAGCGTCTGAGGATTCCATGAGCTGAGCAAGTTCAATGGCTCTCTGCAATGTCAGTCCCGGTTCCGCTAATAACCGCTTCTGGATTGGAAAACTCCTGATGCCGCAAACAACGCGGTCACACAAGGCATCAGACAGAAACTCAAATCAGAAATCAGAAATCACACGTTGCTGCAAGTTGGCGTAACGCAGCAACATATTGGACAATGGATTCGTTATCCAGTTGATCTCGTTTATAAAACTTAAACCGTTCTGCAGCTTTAAGACGCTTAGGTTCATAGTGCTGATTTAATAAAGTAATCAGTTCATCAAACGTCTTGTCTTTCGGTGGGAGGGGGAAGACAGGTTTTTCAAGAGTAAGTTGTCTAGGGACCCAACCGAACTGATGATGAGGGCTTTCTTTTTCCTGTCATCGACGACGCCATAAGCTACGAAGAACTCTTCGAGTCGTTCTCTATAAGCTTCCCATGGCTCCTCCTCTGAACGAAACTGTTCGGGAGCGGCAAATGCTGCAGGTTGCATCATTTTAGAAACACCAGTGCGCCACTGTTAGATATCAGCGCAGAACTCAACTAAACAGGCGTTTACTACAACAAACGTAATCAAACTCCGTACTAGACGGAAACTCTATACAATTTGAACTTATCAAATTTGTCACTATCTAACAGGTCTCCACATTGCAGGGCTAATTACCGGAATTTTCAAGTTTTCCAGGTTTAAACCTGAATAACTCGGTCACAGTTTGATTTTAAGCACTAATATTTTGTCTTATTTTTCAGAGCATATAGAGGTATATTGTATGTGAAAATGAGCGAAATCCGGGACTGTCGATCTTTGACCAAGGTGACCCCCCCTTAGTTGGCTTATCTGGTTTAATCATAAACAGTCGCTCATTGACTGTAAAGGCAAAATGTCTACGTAGTGGAATCCTTTTGTGCAGTGCTTTTGTGGTGATTTTTTAAAATGCCATTACTTTCGCAATTTTGGGAGTTTTAAAGGGCTTTATACATCGTTTTAGGGCTTATAATCAGGATATTCACATGGCCTTACGAAACTAGCAAAATTAGCCAAAAATTAGCAAATATTTTCTGACATAACGGCTAAATATAGACCAAAAACTTTTGAACATCGATTTCTCAACACTATAGAATCGGCTAAAGATTGTTTTTGTGCCATGATATGAAGAAAATATGAGCCGAGGGACGTTTTATTGGAGTTGGCTCAGCAGGTCTTAAGGTGCTGGTTTCCTTTCGGGTATTTTTAACTCATACAGCTCTAATCCTTTACGTAAATAGCAAAAACTTGTGAAATAAAATATTTCCGTGCTCATTAACATTCAGGCACCAGTCCCGTATTTTTAGGCCAAAAGATAAGAAAGTTTTGGTTTTTGGCCTTAAACTCCCAGTAGGTAGACAAGACACGGGATTGGTTGTTATGGCTGGAAAGAGGACACGAAAATGAACAGTTTTGCTTTTACAACTTTTGAGCTATTTCCAGTGGTTAAGTCAGTATAACCAAAAAACCATTTTGAGGGTCAAAAAATGACCATTTTCGAGGAAATCAGTTTTTCCAAAATTACTGCCAAACCTTAAGAACAATTTTCGTCCTTTTATACTGCATCGATACAGCGTCCAAATGCACATTTTATGATTCCCTACCAGCCGGACTTTATTGCTTTCCCAAAATTGCGAAAGTTATAGCGTTTTAAAAAAATCACCACAATAGCACTGCACAAAAGGATACCACCACCTTAAAGGTCGAGAAAATCGGCCAAATGCACGGTAACACGAAATTTCGCAAATTCGTATTAAATTTTCTTGCTACTCGAAACCTTTTAGCCCAAACCAAGAAAAACGTCCCTCCGCAGAAGTGCGAAATTCCTTTCTGCCAAAAATTTCCGGAATCCGTTGAGTAGCTTTTGAGAAATCGAAACAAATCAACCGCAGTTTTGCCAAAATGGTTTTTTTGGCCAAATCTCTAGCTTAAGGTGGTAGTACCACTACCGTGGTGGACTTGAGCACATACACTGAACTAAATACTTAATGAATCGGCTTGGAATCTGACACGTTTGTTATTTATCATGTTTTGCATCAGATGAGCTGACCTATTGCGCTGCGGGAACTGGCGTGCTGTCTGCACAATAGGAAATGTATTAAAGCTATGAATTTAAATATCCCCTTCAATTCTTTATGAAATCATTTGAGATTTTGGGTAAATGGGTAGTTTACATTACGCTCATGCCTTTTTTAGTTTTTCGTAAATGTGACTTTTCCGTTTTTAGCGTATTTCGAAAATTAGTAAATTTTATATCCTGCTATTGCGTTTTTTCAAAAACAAAGAAAACGCCTCAGCGTATGCAGATACAAAACATATCATTTGGTCATGCTTGGTTGAAACAGTGACGGCAAAATCAAATACAAAGATTCTGCAACTTTTCATTGTTTGCGAATTTCTCATGCCTTCGAGCAGCTGCAGAGTGTTTTCTGTTAAATAATGAGAATATTAAGAAACACAACAACAACAACAGTTTAAACCCGACAGATTTAGTTTTAGGATAAGCTGTTCTTACTTTACATTCTGTGTGCAATTCTTCTTCTTCAGTGTAATTCAGTCATTTGTAAAAGCATCGGTAACTTTTGTTAGACTTTAAACCCGTAGTACTCATTCATTTCTTGGAGTTAAGAAGCCATCTTTGTATCGAAATGGAGCTCAACACTTTCTCTTTCTAATGTATGCAGTGAACCTAACTTTAGTTCACGGCAATTATTTTACTGCATTTTCGAAGTAATTTAATTTTACAGATTTTTTGCAGACTAAAATAAATTTTTTCGTGAGGCGTCGGCCACATCGTTCGATTCCACTATCAAATAGCTGGGGACCCTTTTTTAATTATCATGAAACCGGTCTTCGTTATAAAGAAATTAGTTAAAATGTATGCGCAACCTGGAGTTTGCCTACTTTTACCAACTTTGGCAAGCGACCAATTTAGCTAGAAAGCAGCAGTCGGGGCAACTAAAAAAGGTCCCTGGGTATTTTTGTGTAGAATGCGTCCAGTAAGTGGCAACTCTCAAACTTGCATTGCAAATCAGCTATATCTCACTATAGAGAAAAGCTAGAAAGGAGCTTCGAGAAGCAAAAATGTAGAGCTCAACAAGATCTCTCGAATGAATATAGTCATAGCTATGCAGCTATTGTTTATGAATCAAAAATCGGCAAAATCCGCCCTGAACGGCGACGTCAAGGTTTTGAAGCGGGATTGCACGGAGGGTGTTACAATGCTAAAAGAATTTATTTTGGAAAGTTTCATAAAATTTCAATTGATTTGAATCGTCAGCCAACAATATGTGCCCAAAAGGAATCACACCTTAAATAAAACATTTATTATTTGCGCATGCGCAAAATCGTGGTGGTAGTTAGCCAATTATGCGCTCTCTGACACCAAAATTTTGAGCAAAGATAGGCAGCCAACTAAACTTGCTTCTCCTAAAATTTTGTCAATATTGCTTCCTCCATACCAAGATTACGTAGAAAACCCCGCTAGTGGTACTGGTACTACCATCAACGGATTCCAGCTGATAGGCTTTGATAAAATGAATGCAATGAGTCTGTGTATCGATTGAGTATAAATAAACCAAAATTGATTATGGCAGTGATTTTTAAAAAGTGTTTTCTTCGAAATGGCCGTTTTTGACCCTCGAAATGGTTTTTTGCTTCTACTGACTTAACCACTGCTAATAGCTCGAAGGTGGTAAAAGCAAAAATGTTAAATTTTGTGTCTGGTCTGTTCTGATAGGGGGCATAAAAGGCCAAAAACCAAACTTTACTATCTTTCGACCTAAAAATACAGGACTGGTCCCAGAATGTTAAAGAGCACGGAAAAAGGTTATTTCGTAAGTTTTAGCTGTTTACGTAAAGGATTAAAGCCGTATGAGTCAGAAATACCCGAAAGGAAACTCAAAGACCGGTGCCCCGAGTCACGACTGCCAGCTGAGAGCATAGTGCAAAAACTGAAAGTTATGTAAATAAAATAAGTTAGCTAAAAATGTAAGCCCCCACCAAAAATATTTTAGTAAGCTTCATCGGTTTTCTAAAGGAAACTAAGCTAGTAAGGTTAAGTTTACAAAAAATCATATACCAGCCAGAGCATACAGATATATGAACTAGCAATTGTCGACTGATATTTAGCAATATGCTTGCATGAAGACTCCTAAATAAGGGATAGCTGACTGACAAGCTGAGAGTGGCGTTACCAAAGCAAGGTGTACCGTACCTAGTTTCCCCAGGGGGGGGGGGGTACCCCCCCAAAATTTTCGACCATCTTTATCCCCCCCAGATTTTTGGACTATCCCTCCCCCCACTTTTGGTTACTCCCCCAGCACTTTTTGGGGTCAAAATTTTTTCAAATTTTGGCTTAAAATTGATTTAAAACGGTGTAAAAACGCCTAAAACGATAAAAACAAGCCTTGTTTCGACAAAAAACGCGTTAAAATACAGACAATTTTGCGTTTTTAGGCCATTTTTTGAATTTTCTGAGGTCCGAATTGTGGGGGGGGGTTCAAGGGGGGTACTCCCCATCACATTTCGGGGGTCGACCACCAAACCAAATTTTCGAAGTTCCCCCCCCCAACCAAAATTTCCGGGGAAACTATGGTGTACCTGGCTACAGTTTACCCCCCCCCCCCCTGTGCCTGTGAGACCCCCCCCCCCACGAGAAGGCCAGGCCCCCACACGAAGCCCTAGAATTCTAGAAAACAATTAGAAACAATTTAGAAAATAATTGAAATTTATTAAAAAAAATTTCTAATTGTTTTCTAGAAATGGGCTTTCTAATTGTTTTCTCGAAATGGTGTGCCCCCAGTAGCGTAGGTACGATACGTTTTCTGGGGGGGCGGTGTTGACCGAAGGCTGGGGGGGGGGTAAATTTCATTTTTTGCGCAATAATTGTATGCACGCTACATATGCTGTAACTTTACCTGTTAATATGTTTTCTAGTTCAGTACATATATATATATATATATATAGCTTAATGCTGTTGTAACCGAAAGCGGCACGCACAAACCCAAAGCGGGGGTCTGGGGGCGGAGCCCCCCAGAAGTTGAGAAAATTTTTAAATTTTGCCGTTAAAACGCTGCTGAAACATTGAATTCTTTGCATTGTATATTATCAGTTCCCAAACTAAATTTTGTAGTTTAATTTGCTACCTATTTAAATTTTTGACTTCCACAATTCCGTACGAAAACTAAGACTAAGATGCTCCCATTTGGAACAGGGTATTCTAAGCATATCCATTATCCGTCGTTGAAGGCAGATCATGTTTGGAATAATGCAGTTAATAACAGAACTACAAAGCAGGTAAACTAAGGTAAAGTAAAGCAAACTAGCAGAGGTCTAATTATAATAGGTACACAAGTCCCAAACGGGGGTCTGGGGGCGGACCCCCCAGAAGTTGAGAAAATTTTTAAAGTTCGCCATTAAACGCTATTGAAACATTTAATTCTTTACAATGATTTATCAATTGTCTAACAACATTTCGCACCTTTATATATTTGCTATTTTCTACGTTTACTGTCTTGTCCGAAAACTCAAACTATTAGGATGCTCCCATTAAGAACTGCGTATCCTGATTATATCAACCAATTATGCCGAAGCTGAGATGTTGGGAATAACGCAGATATTTAACAGCAAAAGTGCAAAGCAAGTAGTTATATATAGAAACATTCGTTAGATGCTTAATGAAAAAATAATAATTTTGATAATGTAAATAGCCAAAATTCGCGCCGAAGGCGCAAAAATTTTTTAATGGTGTAGAAAATGCATCAATGTTGAGCTATTTTGAAGCATTAATGTACAATTTGTGCATGTTTCTAATCACATTAAACGCCCGCGCTCCGCGCGGGCGTAAAATTTTTCATTTGCCCAAATTTTCAGGGGGGCAAAGCCATTATTTCGGGGAGGGCGGCCGCCCGCCCCGCCCGCCCCGTATCTACGCTAGTGTGTGCCCCCCACCCCGCATACCCTACCTCGACTACTCCCCCCCATAGGTGTAACGGGGATTTGGGTTGGGGGGGGCCCTCCCCCGGAATTTGGGGGGGGGGGCCCTTTTTAGCCCCCCCCCCAACCCCCCCCCCCCCCCCCCCCCCCAAACCTCCCCCAAAAAATTTTTCTATTTTTATGTCAAAAATCGCATTTTCAGCCATTGCTAATGCCAAAAAACATTTAACTATGAAGTAATTTTGACATTAGACAGGAGTTTTGATTTTGAACTCGAAAACTTGATTGCCAACATGATTCTAAGTCTAAAATAAGGTCAATATTGAGCCAAAAAGTCCATAAAACCGTTAAAAACGTGTATTTCTCGCAATAATAAACACTTTAAGCCAAAAATTTGGACTTTTTTAAAAACTTTTGCAGAATTTACCCTAAAAATACCCAATTTTTGGCCAATTTTTCGCGCCCTCGGCGCGACTACCCCCCCCCCCCCAGTTGGAGGGGGGGCCGGAGGCCCCCAAAAATTTTTGGGGGGGGAGTTTGTAAAAATGGCTGGGGGGGGGGGGGGTTACCCCCCCCAAACCCCCCCCAATTACACCTATGCTCCCCCCCAAGCCGAGCTCAGACCCCCCCCCTGGCCCGATCCCCCCGTAAAATGGGGTCGTTAACTAATTTTTCCAACCCCAACTGGGGGTGGGGGGTGCCGTCATAGGCATAGTTTCCCTAGAACTTAGGTCGCGGGGGGGGGGGGTAAATCTTGGGATTTTGGTGGTCGACACCCGAAATGTGATGGGGGACCCCCTCCCAACCCCCCCAGAATTTGGACCTCAGAAATTTCGAAAAATGGCCAAAAAAATGCAAAATTTTCTGTAATTTAGCAGCCCTGTTCTCATCAAGATAAGGCTTGTTTTTAACGTTTTAGGCGTTTTTGCACCGTTTTAGAGCGATTTTAGGTCAAAATTTTGGAAAAATTTTTCAAAAAATGACCATTTTTCGGCCAAATTTAGCCAACTTTTTGGGTCCAAAAATCGTTGGGGGGGATTCGGGGGGGGGCATAGGTGTAACGGAGATTTGGGGTGGGGGAGGCTCCCCCCCCCAACATTTTCTGGGGGGGGGCCCCCTCTGGCGACCCCCCCCCAACCCCCCCAGGACCCCCCCCCCAACCCCCCCCCCAGGACCCCCCCCCCACCCCCCCCCCAGCCCCAGGACCCCCCCAACCCTCCCCCCCAAAATTTTTCATTTTTTATGCCAAAAATCGCATTTTCAGCCGTTGCTAATGATAAAAAACATCTAACCATAAAGTAATTTTAACATTAGACAGTGGTTTTAAACCCAAAAACTTGATTGCCAACATGTTTCCAAGTCCAAAATAAAGACAATATTGAGGCATAAGATCCATAATACAGTTAAAAACGTGTATTTCTCATAATAATAAACAGTTTAAGCCAAAAATTTGGACATTTTTGAAAATTTTTACAAAATTTACCCAAAAAATACCCAATTTTTGGCCATTTTTCGCGCCTTCGGCGCGACTACCCCCCCCCCCCAGTTGGGGGGGGACGTCCCCTCCCCCAAAAAGTTTTGGGGGAGGGTTGTAAAAGACTTGGGTTGGGGGGCCTCCCCCCCCCCCCCCCCCCCCCCCCCCCCACCTTACACCTATGGGGGGGGGGGGGGGGGGGGTAGCCGAAAGTTGGGGTAGGGTAAGTCAAAAACTCTGGGGGGGGGGAAAGTTGGTCGAAAATTATGGGGGGATACTCTCCCAACCATAGGTGTGGCTGGGCAAAAAATCTTGGGGGGGGGGTCCGACGGATTCGATTTTATGCCATTTTTGGGCACAAAAATCTGGGGGGGTATCAAAAATCTGGGGGGGGGCGCCAAAATTTGTCATGTTGGTGGGGGGGGGGGGGGGTCCCCCCACCCCCCCCCCCTCTAACACACCTATGCCCCCAACCATAGGTGTAAGGAGGGGGGTAGCCCCCCCAAGCATTTTTTCAAACTCCCCCCCCAGAAATTTTTTGGGGGGGGACGTCCCCCCCAACTGGGGGGGGATAATGGCCAGCAAAAATTTTCAAAAAGTCCAAATTTTTTGCTGAAGGTACTTGTTATTGCGAGAAATACACGTTTTTAATAGTTTTATGGACTTTTTGACTGAATATTAGCCTTCTTTTGAACTTAGAAACACCTGGACAATCAAGTTTTAGAGTTTAAAACCACTGTCTAATGTTAAAATTACTTCATGATTCGATGTTTATTAGTGTTACAAACGGCTGAAAATGCGATTTTTGACATAAAAATTGAATCTTTTGGGGGGAGGGTTGGGGGGTCTCCAGAGGGCCCCCAAGAAAATGTTGGGGGGAGCCCCTCCCACCCCAAAATCTCAGTTACACCTATGCCCCCAACCCCCCCCCCCAAAGGAAACTATGGTCATAGGTGTAATTGGGGGAGGTTATTTTGGGGACCCCCGGCTCCCCCCCAACTGGGGGGGGGGGAAGGGTAGTCGCGCCGTAGGCGCGAAAAATTGGGCAATTGGGCATTTTTTACCTTTTTTTCTGACTCAATATTGACCTTCTTTTGAAGATAGAAACATGTTGTCAATCAGGTTTACGACTTTAAGTTCCCTGTCTAATGTTAAAATTATTTCATGTTTGGATGTTTTTTTGGCATTAGCGATGGCTGAAAATGCAATTTTGGGCATAAAAATAGAAAAACTTTTGGGGGGAGGTTTGGGGGGGTCGTTGGGGGTGGTTTGGGGGTGGTCTAAAAAGGGGGCCCGCCCCCAAATTTTCGGGGAGGGCCCCCCAACCCAAATCCCCGTTACACCTATGGGTGCCGTGGCGCTAAGATTGGCCAAAAATTGGGTACATATATATTTTAGAGTAAATTTTGCAACATTTTTCAAAAAGTCCAAATTTTTGGTTTGAAGTGATTATTATCGCGAGAAATACACGTTTATAACGGTTTTATGGACTTCTAGACTCAATATTGACCTTGGACGACGAGTTTAAAAACACTGTCTAATGTTAAAATTACTTAATGATTTCATGTTTTTCGTCATTAGCAATGGCTGAAAACATACGTAGGTATGGGTGGGCAAAAAATCTGGGGGGGGGGGGGCTTCCGTCCGAGGGGGGGGGGGGGGACCCTCCTAATTTTTCGATTTTTTTCCATTTTTGGCCACTTTTTCGCCACAAATCTGGGGGGGGGGAGCAAAAATCTGAAAATCTGGGGGGGGGTCGCCAAAATTTGTCGTTTTGGTGGTGAGGGTCCCCCCCCCTGACACACCTATGGCTGAAAATGCGATTTTTGGCATAAAAATAGATAACCTTTTGGGGGAGGTTTGGGAGGGGTCCAAAAAGGAGGGCACCATAGGTGTAACGGGGACTTGGGTGGTGGGGGCCCTCCCCCGGAAGTTTGGGGGGACCCCTTTTTCCCCCCCCACCCAAACCCCCCCCCCACCACCCCCCCCCAAACCTACCTCAAAAAAGTTTTCTATTTTTTATGTCAAAAATCGCAGTTTCAGCCATTGCTAATGCCAAAAAACATTCAACTATGAAGTAATTTTGACATTAGACAGGGGTTTAAACTCGAAAACTTGATTGCCAACAATACGTACATATATAGTTTCTAAGTCTAAAATAAGGTCAATATTGAGCCAGAAAGTCTATAAAACCGTAAAAAACGTGTATTTCTCGCAATAATAAACACTTTAAGCCAAAAATTTGGACTGCTTTGAAAAATTTTGCAGAATTTAGTCTAGAAATACCCAATTTTTGGCCAATTTTTCGCGAATTCGGCGCGACTACCCCCCCCCCCAGTTGGGTTTGGAGTTTGGGCCAAAATTAATGGGGGAAGGGGAGTTTGAGCTCTGCTTTGGGGGGGTAGTTGAGATCGGGGAGGGGGGAGGGGGGTTGGTCTTTCCGTGGGGGGTCTCACAAGGGGCAGACTGTAACCTGGTACCCGTTTCAGGGTTCATGCGACCTGGAGAAATCTGGAAATACCTGGAAAAACCTGGAATTTGGGTAAACACCTGCAAAAATCTGGAATTTGCTGATTGATTCCAAAATTTCACCAAATTTCTTATATTTACCATTGAAATTGAAAAAATTGCCCGAATTGTGATTTTGTTTAGCTCGGTTTGTCAGCTTTCCACTCATGGTTTGTACATATATATATACGTATAGTTTTCTACTTGGCATTGTATTATGTTTTATAGCAATACGCCTTTCCTTAAACCTTTTATTTTAAATTTTATTTTCATAACACGGAAATCTGAAAAAATGGTATCAATGGAACCGCCAATTCAAGTAGTATATACGGAACCCTGGAGTTAGAATTTGTATTTAGGCCTTTGAATTAGAGCAATTTGCAATTCTTTCCGAAGACCCCACTTTCAGCTGCAGGAAACGTTGCATTTTGACGATTTTCCACTGTTTTCGGTAAATAAAATTTTTTAAATTAAATTAAAAATTTAAGGGCCTAAATCAAAATTCTACTTCCAGCGTACCGCAGTTTATGATTATAGCTACATTATAAATACAAAATTATGCAGGATTACAACTTCGTCTAGAGATTTTTTGGCGCAGGAATAAAATCACCACTTTTTCTGTTTCGCATGTTTCACACATGCGGACCTCAACTTTGAGGTGAAATTACTCAACAACCGTAGAGATACGAGTTTAATTTTAAAACTCATTAAAATTAGGGATGCACCGGGGCCTGGCCCAGTCCCCGGTAGTCAGGCCCCGGCCCCGGTGGTCAGGCCCCGGTCCCGACCGGGGCCAAAAATTAGCAACATTTTGTCAATTTTTGGCATTTCTTGACCAAACTTTTGAATTTTTGAAAGTCAAAAAGTGTTACAAATCGTTTGCTTTCCCGCCGATATGAATGAAAACAACGACAGTAGCGTTTGTATATCAAAAATTATTGCAAAATTTAAAGTTTCCAGAAAATTTTTGAAAATTTTCGATTTGGGCCCCCAATTTCCAGGCCCCGGCCCCGGTAGTGGCGGCCCCGATGCATCTCTAATTAAAATATATATCCTACTCAAAGATCATTATATATAATGTGGAAATGAGCGAAATTGGAGATGGTCGGAAATTGACCAAAAATGGGCACCTCCTTAAGTGCCTTGCGTTTATTATGTAGGGGCGCGATAACGCCCCTACATAATATGGGTATAAAGGCGTCTGCGCGGCCCCCTGGAGACAGTGTTGGCCTGGTGCCAGCTAATTAGAGGTCCGGGAGGGGTAAAAATTTTACCATCGTAAAGTACTCGAGTAGTACTACAAGTACCACCATACTTTTGGTTAAAATTCCGAACTTCGAAATTTTGCACTAGGCGGCAGTTACCGTGCGTTTGTTTTTTTTTCTCGGTTAATAACGCTTTTCGGAAGTGCTTATGTCAGCGCAGTGTTGGAACGATATGGGCATTTTGGTCCTATACTACTATTATCAGGGGATTTTTTTTCCGGGGGGGGGGGGTTCCCGGGGGGGGGGCCGGGCCCGGGGGGGGAAAGAAATTTTCGGGGGGGAAGATTTTTTTGCAAAAATGAGCGAAAAAATGGTATTTTTGGCGTATTTTGCATGGTGAAACTCAAAAAGTGCTCAAAAAGCCAGGATTTAAGCTAAAATAGCTATTTTTACGAAAAAATCTCCGGCGAAGCCAGAAAATTTTTGAAAATTGGCCTATTATTGGCAAAAATTTGGGCCTCCAAAAAATCCCCGGGGGGGGAAGCAAAAATCCCGGGAGGGGGCGATTTCGGGGGGGGGGGAAGGTCAATTTCGGGGGGGACCCGCCCCCCCCCCTGTAAAAAATACCCTGATTATATGTTGGTAAGACAGGGTCCTCCCATGCAACCTTTTTTGGTCATTTTGGCACACTGCCAATTTTGGCTCCCGTGGTTCCTCGCCCAGGGTCAAAGTAGGGAAAACTCACTATAAACAGCATTTTTCGGCGTTTTGGTTCGGGGCATATATAGTAAATAGACTACGCTCGTTTCATTGGGCATATTGCCGAAATCGAAGGAAGTGACCACTGGTCACTACGACCGTGGGGCCCTATTGACCACTGGTCACATGGCCTAAAACAGCGTTTTTCAGCGTTTTGGTGGGGGCATTTATAGTAAATCGACTACGCTCGTTTCAATGGGCATATTGCCGAAATCGAGGGAAGTGACCAGTGGTCACTACGGTCTATGGCCCTATTGACCAGTGGTCAAACCCCTTAAAACGGCGTTTTTCGGCGTTTTGGTTGGGGGCACATATAGTAAATCGACTACGCTCGTTTCAATGGGCATATTGCCGAAATCGAGGGATGTGACCAGTGGTCACTACGGTCTATGGCCCTATTGACCAGTGGTCAAACCCCTTAAAACGGCGTTTTTCGGCGTTTAGGTTGGGGGCACATATAGTAAATAGACTACGCTCGTTTCAATGGGCATATTGCCGAAATCGAGGGAAGTGACCAGTGGTCACTACGGTCTATGGCCCTATTGACCAGTGGTCAAACCCCCTAAAACAGCGGTTTTCTGCGTTTTGGTTGGGGGCATATATAGTAAATCGACTAAGCTCGTTTCAATGGGCATATTGCCGATTCCGATGGAAATGACCAGTGGTCACTGCGGTCTGTGGGGCCTACTGAACACTGGTCAAACCGCCTAAAACGCGGTTTTCGGCCCTTTGGCGGTATATTTATATAATCACTTTTCTGCTCTATCTACGGCACTGTTCAAGCTCCTTGTATCCATTGCCGCATTGCTGGAAAGGGATCCTTTAAAATGACAGCAGGACAAGTAATAAAAATGCTCCTCTGGAGCATGAAAAGTAATATGGGTGGTGGTGAGGTTGTAAAATCAAGACAGGACTAGTCTTAAAAATGCTTAATATGGGGGCTAGGTTCAAAAAAAGGTGGAGGACTAGGTTGTGGGCGAATTAATATTGACACAGCTTCGCCGAGCAACCCATATTCGCGGGCTTTCACGCTTCGCCATGGCGATTGTCATATACAATGCCATTATTGTCAGTCAATAATAACAATTCCAGCAGTTAAACAATCGCTGCAAGTTACTTGCTTATTTATACGTAAACTATATAGTAATTTGGTTGTGCTGGACTACGGCAAGCAACTAGAAAGAACCAAGGCTATGATTGTAACGCTAACGATTCAATAGAAATAGAAGATCGTCGGAGAGAGTCCTGAAATTATTGTTGAAATATAGAATTTTCTTATCAATGGTTAAAATGCACAGTAAATATTAAGACTTTATCGAAAGAAATGTTTGCTTCCGCTAAAACTCGTTTATCGTAGTTGTATATTATTTACGCACCGTAACTAAAACTGAACACTGGTATATACATATACATATGCATATTAATTTTTTCAGTCCGCGAATACGGGTTGCTCGGCAAAGCTGTGCCCATATGAATTCGCCCACAACCTAGTCCTCCATCTTTTTTTGAACCTAGCCCCCATATTAAGCATTTTGACTAGTCCTGTCTTTGATTTTACAACCTCACCACCACCATATTTTTTCATGCTCCGGAGGAGCATTTTTATTACCTGTATATATTATATATATATATATATGTGCGGAGGAGGAATGCATCTAATAGGAATGTAAATTGTAAAAAAGTAAAAGTTTTAAAAACAATTTTACAATTGTTAATCATTATCTAGTTTTTAGACTTTTCTGTGAGGTTTTCTTACACTTTATTACTACTTTTTCGGATTTTAACGAATTACAAGTTTTGTAAAAGATTTAAACTTTATTTTTAGCCAATTATATTTCCCAAAAGTTTGATTGAAAATGCCAATAGTTACCGCACGATGGGCACAGGAAAACCAGCTAAGTTCAAATATTTATGAGAAGTTTTCGAATCTGCTGAAAATATTCTGGAAGTTTTCGAAATATATATTTGAAAAATTGAAAATTTTAAAAATTTTTGAAGCGGTCTAGATTTATAGTCAAGCGGAAAAAACCCACTCGCCAATGCGGGAAAAACCTAATTTGCGTGGGCTTACCTGTATGAGCTATCTAGGATTTTAATAGCTCGTCTTCCGGAAGAGCATCCGGAAAATAACCCTGGAGGGTGTATTATGGTAGTTCCCACTGCTTCCCGCAAATTTTGGGACTTTGAAATTTTTGGAAAATTTTGGTCCGACCAAGTGCCGAAATTTTGGCAAACTTTGCCGGGCCACCCTGAACTACTCGAAAGACTTAGACCAAAGCGGATTATATTTACCTGTAGGGCATCTGTTGCGCTTCATGATGATGAGTAGTGTCACAGTCACACTGTTCGGACCCCTCCAGGGAAAACTCCGGGGTGACCTGGAGTTGGCGGAAAAACCCCACGGCGGAAAACCCACTTTTCAAAATTAAATTTTTCCTAACCATTGACCAAAAAGGTCAAACCAATCAGGCAGTGCGCGACAGCGCACTACCTAGAATAGGGGGAAAAAGGCGCATTGCGTAGTGCTGGAACATAGTTTCCCCTGGCGCCGGCGGAGGAGTTGAGCTAGAACCTTCATATTGTACCAGTAGAAACCCTTCACGAGGGGTCCATTCTTTGCAAACTTGAGCGAAATCGGCCGAGCCGTTTTTGAGGATATGAAAGATTGAAATTTTGAATACAAACTTTCTCTCCATTTTTTTATTTTCACCCCCACCCTAGAGGTCTGAGATTCTAAAATTTTCTATACTGTTTAGGGTTTTTTTTTAACAACTCGTGCCCGATTAGTGGGGAAAAATGGTTTTGGTGACGGTAGGACCCTCCCATAGGTCAGTGCAGTCTTGAGGTTTTTCGACCTTTTTCGGAGAGCTTTTTTCCAAAATGGTCAAAATTTTCGTCGAAGCCCAGCAGAACAGGCTTTGGCCGAGGGGTCTCAGGTTTGGTATTGGCACATCAAAGTGGTTATCAGCTGTAAGATAGTAGATATGAACGCCAGATCCAGCTCTGTGGCGTCCTGGCCAGGGGCTGAAAGTTAGTGTGGGGGTCTGGGCCTGTGGACTGTGGAGCCATACGCATAAGAGCTGCTGGGCTGAGGTTTTGTATTCGAATAGGAACCCTTATATGGAGAATCTAAATGGCCCATTAGTTTTGCCCCAGGACCTATCCATGGGGCTGGGGGGCACCCTAATGGTGCTGGGCCCCACCCGTGTCGCAACTCTGAATTTAACCTCTTATACAGAAAGACCCACAGCAGGCAGGTCGTTCATATTTGGCATTTGGGCTGGGGTGCGAGGAGGGCTACGACATAGACATATCGATACTATGAAATTAATAATGTTGGTACTCCCTGCGTAGGCAGTATTCGTGATCTACGTGTCATCTTTGATAATAAGCTTACGTTTTCTGAGCAGTGTGAAAAAGTCCATGTTACTGCATCGACTCGTGCAAACATAATTTTTAAGAGTTTTAGTCTCTCGGGATTGGGTTTTTTTGGTGGCTGTGTTTGTAATGTATGTCTGACCTCTCCTCGAGTATAATTCCTCTGTCTGGAGTCCTTACACTAAAAAGGATATTATTTTGATCGAAAATGTCCAAAAGCGGTATACGAAAAAGAATTCCCGGTTTAAGAAATAAATCGTACTACGAAAGACTGCGAACTTTAGGTCTTGAAACGTTGGAATCACGCCGTATTAAAGCTGACCTCTGTCAATGCTATCGTTTAGTGAATGGACTTGATAAAGTTGACCTTACGGATTATGTTATGTTTTGGGGTGAGTTGGGTTTACGGGGTCATAATCTTATGTTGCAAGGCAGCTCCATGTCGTAGAAACGAGAAAAAGCATTTTTTCGGTAACAGGGTTGTTAATGTCTGGAATTCTCTCCCTAGAGAAACCGTAAATGCTACTAGTTTGCAATCCTTTAAACAAAAATTGAAAGATACAGATATATCGGTGTTTTGTAAGGTTTTTAAGGCTGACTGACTGAGTTTTATTCTGTTTTATGCAGTTTTGTTAATATTATGCACGTATATATGTTTTCTCAATAACGTTCACGTTTTAGATTGAGGCGCACGTAATGTGAATTGTCTGTACAATTCTGTGTTGTCCTATTCAGTAAACGTTTTTATTATTGTACATAAATTTTTTGTGACTTACTGAATAAACTGTTTGTTTGTTTGTTTGTTATAGGCTATAGTAGGTTTCGCTCGGTCCCCTGTGGCGCCCTGGCTGCGAGGTCCGACCCGGGTCCGCGGTAAAAATGGTCAAAATGGTCAAAAATCGAAATTTCCAAAAGTGGTTAAGTTTGGTATCAAATTAAAGCCCTGGGTGGGGCGAACATTTTTTGTCATTGGAGGACCCTCCAATGTGAACCCAGCGGCCTGTGGCGCCCTGACCAGGGGTCTAGTGTGTACTGTGGGTTAGGGCCTGCGGGACTGTGGAGCCCTACACATAAGAGCTGCTGGGCTGAGATTTTGTATTCAGAATAGGAACCCCACACACACACACACCCCTATATGGTGAATTTAAATAGCCCATTAGTTTTGCTCTAGGACCTATCCATGGGGCTTGGGGGCACCCTGATGGTGCTGGACCCTTATATATATATCCGTGTCGCAACTCTGACTTTAGCCTCTTATACAGAAAGATCCACAGCAGGCAGGTCGTTCATATTTGTGGGGGGGGGGGGGGGGGGGGGGGGGGGGGGGCGGGGGGGGGGGGGGGGCATTTTGGGCTGGGGTGCGGGAGTGCTACGACATAGGCTATAGTAGGTTTCGCTCGGTCCCCTGTGGCGCCCTGGGCAGGGTCCGACCCGGGTCCGGGGTCAAAATGGTCAAAAAATCGAAATTTCCAAAAGTGGTCAAGTTTGATATCAAATTAAAGCCCTTAACACAGTTACAGTTATCTGCATTGGGTGTCTCCCGCGGAGAGGCCTCGCGACAGCTCACCAGCTAGCGGGCGGGAAGTGAAACCTAACCTAACTAACTAACTTTGTATTCGAATAGGAACCCCTATATGGTGAATCTAAATAGCCCATTAGTTTTGCTCTAGGACCTATCCATGGGGCTGGGGGGCACCCTGATGGTGCTGGGCCCTATCCGTGTCGCAACTCGTGACTTTAGCCTCTTATACAGAAAAAGACCCACAGCAGGCAGGTCTCGTGTGTGTGTGTGGGGTCATATTTGGCATTTGGGCTGGGGTGCGGGAGGGCTACGACATAGGCTATAGTAGGTTTCGCTCGGTCCCCTGTGGCGCCCTGGCCAGGGGTCCGGACCCGGGTCCGGGGTCAAAATGGTCAAAAATCGAAATTTCCAAAAGTGGTCAAGTTTGGTATCAAATTAAAGCCCTGGGTGGGGCGAACATTTTTTGTCATTGGAGGACCCCTCCCAATGTGAACCCAGCGGCCTGTGGCGCCCTGACCAGGGGTCTAGTGTGTACTGTGGGTTAGGGCCTGCGGACTGTGGAGCCCTACACATAAGAGCTGCTGGGCTGAGATTTTGTATTCGAATAGGAACCCCTATATTTATATGGTGAATTTAAATAGCCCATTAGTTTTGCTCTAGGACCTATCCATGGGGCTGGGTTGCACCCTGATGGTGCTGGGCCCTATCCGTGTCGCAACTCTGACTTTAGCCTCTTATACAGAATGACCCACAGCAGGCAGGTCGTTCATATTTGGCATTTGGGCTGGGGTGCGGGAGTGGCTACGACATAGGCTATAGTAGGTTTCGCTCGGTCCCCTGTGGCGCCCTGGCCAGGGGTCCGGACCCGGGTCCGGGGTAAAAAATGGTCAAAATGGTCAAAAATCGAAATTTCCAAAAGTGGTCAAGTTTGGTATCAAATTAAAGCCCTTGGTGAGGCGAACATTTTTTGTCATTGGAGGACCCTCCAATGTGAACCCAGCGGCCTGTGGCGCCCTGACCAGGGGTCTAGTGTGTACTGTGGGTTAGGGTCTACACATAAGAGCTGCTGGGCTGAGGTTTTGTATTCGAATAGGAACCCCTATATGGTGAATCTAAATAGCCCATTAGTTTTGCTCTAGGACCTATCCATGGGGCTTGGGGGCACCCTGATGGTGCTGGGCCCTATCCGTGTCGTAACTCTGACTTTAGCCTCTTATACAGAAAGACCCACAGCAGGCAGGTCGTTCATATTTGGCATTTGGGCTGGGATGCGGAAGTGGCCTGCCCCCTGGCCAGGGGTCCATAGTGTGTACTGACCAAGGGGGTTAGGGTCATTGGAGAGTGGGGGCCTACACGTAAGAGCTGCTGCGCTGAGGTTTTGTATTCGAATAGGAAACCCCCCCCTCCACTGGCTTTTTTTCCTAGTCTTCCCTTCAAATGTATCTTGCACCCTGTCAGACTTATCCACCCGTCAAATGTTGACTAAGTCTATGTTTGGGAGTTTTTTTGATTGTCAGGGAAGTCGCTACGGTTGGCTTACTGACACTTAGAGCAGAATATGAAAACGGCTGTAAGATGCGCTACAGCGGAAAAATTCTAGAAACAAGGAGGAAAATGCCCTAGACGGGCATGTGCAGGGTGTAGAATAGGGAAAGAGGGAGGGCGGAAAAATGCCAATACGTTTTACAGTCGGCGCTGAAAATGATAGAAACTAGATTCAGCGCTGAATAGGGAATGCAGTCGGCGCTGAAAATTATAGAAACTAGGTTCAGCGCCGAATAGGGATTGCAGTCGGCGCTGAAAATATTAGAAACTAGGTTCAGCGCCGAATAGGGAATGCAGTCGGATCGTGGAACAGGCACTTTCTCCGTCCATCCTATTCGCGTGTACTGCGGAAGTTAGAATCCCGTGGAAGATTTACGATTAAGTAGTCTGTCTATTCTCGTATTGAAAATGGTTGTATGTTTATTAGGCGCTAATTTCATGTCCTTATAAAAATATATTCCCAATTATTATATATGTTGTTATGCAGGAAGTGAAGTTGGTTGTGTGGATAATGATTGCAAACGTTGTTTTATTACTCTGCTTCCGCTGTGATGACTACCTAGGTTTCAATGGACATAGTACATATGGTACAATATGGTACAATATGGTCACTAGTAGTACAATATGGTACAATATACAATGGTAAATAGTACAATGTGGTCACTAGACACTAGTATATATATATATATATAGTGGGCACAGAGCAGTTGAAAAAGCTAGTGCAAACAAACATTAAAGAAGTAACTTAGATAACTATGGTGAGAACAAATAGAGTTCGTTTTTAAATGTTTACGTATATACCCCTTTACCAGAGCTGATATATTCACTTTGTGGGAACGTACGTTGTATACCTGGTCCATTTCTGGCTTTAAACTAGTCTTGCAGAGCAGTTCACGCGAATAGGATGGACGGAGAAAGTGCCTGTTCCACGATCCGACT
>JASAND010014302.1:67500-76543 GCA_030248195.1 Trissonchulus latispiculum
CTCTGCAAGACTAGTTTAAAGCCAGAAATGGACCAGGTATACAACGTACGTTCCCACAAAGTGAATATATCAGCTCTGGTAAAGGGGTATATACGTAAACATTTAAAAACGAACTCTATTTGTTCTCACCATAGTTATCTAAGTTACTTCTTTAATGTTTGTTTGCACTAGCTTTTTCAACTGCTCTGTGCCCACTATATATATATATATATACTAGTGTCTAGTGACCACATTGTACTATTTACCATTGTATATTGTACCATATTGTACTACTAGTGACCATATTGTACCATATTGTACCATATGTACTATGTCCATTGAAACCTAGGTAGTCATCACAGCGGAAGCAGAGTAATAAAACAACGTTTGCAATCATTATCCACACAACCAACTTCACTTCCTGCATAACAACATATATAATAATTGGGAATATATTTTTATAAGGACATGAAATTAGCGCCTAATAAACATACAACCATTTTCAATACGAGAATAGACAGACTACTTAATCGTAAATCTTCCACGGGATTCTAACTTCCGCAGTACACGCGAATAGGATGGACGGAGAAAGTGCCTGTTCCACGAACCGACTGCATTCCCTATTCGGCGCTGAACCTAGTTTCTAATATTTTCAGCGCCGACTGCAATCCCTATTCGGCGCTGAACCTAGTTTCTATAATTTTCAGCGCCGACTGCATTCCCTATTCAGCGCTGAATCTAGTTTCTATCATTTTCAGCGCCGACTGTAAAACGTATTGGCATTTTTCCGCCCTCCCTCTTTCCCTATTCTACACCCTGCATGCCCGTCTAGGGCATTTTTCCTACTTGTTTCTAGAATTTTTCCGCTGTAGCGCATCTTACAGCCGTTTTCATATTCTGCTCTAAGTGTCAGTAAGCCAACCGTAGCGACTTCCCTGACAATCAAAAAAACTCCCAAACATAGACTTAGTCAACATTTGACGGGTGGATAAGTCTGACAGGGTGCAAGATACATTTGAAGGGAAGACTAGGAAAAAGCCAGTGGAGGGGGAGGGGTTCCTATTCGAATACAAAACCTCAGCGCAGCAGCTCTTACGTGTAGGCCCCCACTCTCCAATGACCCTAACCCCTTGGTCAGTACACACTATGGACCCCTGGCCAGGGCGAGCCCTTCCGCATCCCAGCCCAAATGCCAAATATGAACGACCTGCCTGCTGTGGGTCTTTCTGTATAAGAGGCTAAAGTCAGAGTTGCGACACGGATAGGGCCCAGCACCATCAGGGTGCCCCCAAGCCCCATGGATAGGTCCTAGAGCAAAACTAATGGGCTATTTAGATTCACCATATAGGGGTTCCTATTCGAATACAAAACCTCAGCCCAGCAGCTCTTATGTGTAGGCCCTAACCCACAGTACACACTAGACCCCTGGTCAGGGCGCCACAGGCCGCTGGGTTCACATTGGAGGGTCCTCCAATGACAAAAAATGTTCGCCTCACCAAGGGCTTTAATTTGATACCAAACTTGACCACTTTTGGAAATTTCGATTTTTGACCATTTTGACCATTTTTACCCCGGACCCGGGTCCGGACCCCTGGCCAGGGCGCCACAGGGGACCGAGCGAAACCTACTATAGCCTATGTCGTAGCCCTCCCGCACCCCAGCCCAAATGCCAAATATGAACGACCTGCCTGCTGTGGGTCATTCTGTATAAGAGGCTAAAGTCAGAGTTGCGACACGGATAGGGCCCAGCACCATCAGGGTGCAACCCAGCCCCATGGATAGGTCCTAGAGCAAAACTAATGGGCTATTTAAATTCACCATATAGGGGTTCCTATTCGAATACAAAATCTCAGCCCAGCAGCTCTTATGTGTAGGGCTCCACAGTCCGCAGGCCCTAACCCACAGTACACACTAGACCCCTGGTCAGGGCGCCACAGGCCGCTGGGTTCACATTGGGAGGGGTCCTCCAATGACAAAAAATGTTCGCCCCACCCAGGGCTTTAATTTGATACCAAACTTGACCACTTTTGGAAATTTCGATTTTTGACCATTTTGACCCCGGACCCGGGTCCGGACCCCTGGCCAGGGCGCCACAGGGGACCGAGCGAAACCTACTATAGCCTATGTCGTAGCCCTCCCGCACCCCAGCCCAAATGCCAAATATGAACGACCTGCCTGCTGTGGGTCTTTCTGTATAAGAGGCTAAAGTCAGAGTTGCGACACGGATAGGGCCCAGCACCATCAGGGTGCCCCCCAGCCCCATGGATAGGTCCTAGAGCAAAACTAATGGGCTATTTAGATTCACCATATAGGGGTTCCTATTCGAATACAAAGTTAGTTAGTTAGGTTAGGTTTCACTTCCCGCCCGCTAGCTGGTGAGCTGTCGCGAGGCCTCTCCGCGGAGACACCCAATGCAGATAACTGTAACTGTGTTAAGGGCTTTAATTTGATATCAAACTTGACCACTTTTGGAAATTTCGATTTTTGACCATTTTGACCCCGGACCCGGGTCCGGACCCCTGCCCAGGGCGCCACAGGGGACCGAGCGAAACCTACTATAGCCTATGTCGTAGCACTCCCGCACCCCAGCCCAAAATGCCAAATATGAACGACCTGCCTGCTGTGGATCTTTCTGTATAAGAGGCTAAAGTCAGAGTTGCGACACGGATATATATATAGGGTCCAGCACCATCAGGGTGCCCCCAAGCCCCATGGATAGGTCCTAGAGCAAAACTAATGGGCTATTTAAATTCACCATATAGGGGTTCCTATTCGAATACAAAATCTCAGCCCAGCAGCTCTTATGTGTAGGGCTCCACAGTCCGCAGGCCCTAACCCACAGTACACACTAGACCCCTGGTCAGGGCGCCACAGGCCGCTGGGTTCACATTGGAGGGGTCCTCCAATGACAAAAAATGTTCGCCCCACCCAGGGCTTTAATTTGATACCAAACTTGACCACTTTTGGAAATTTCGATTTTTGACCATTTTGACCATTTTTACCGCGGACCCGGGTCCGGACCCCTGGCCAGGGCGCCACAGGGGACCGAGCGAAACCTACTATAGCCTATAACAAACAAACAAACAAACAGTTTATTCAGTAAGTCACAAAAATTTATGTACAATAATAAAAACGTTTACTGAATAGGACAACACAGAATTGTACAGACAATTACTTACGTGCGCCTCAATCTAAAACGTGAACGTTATTGAGAAAACATATATACGTGCATAATATTAACAAAACTGCATAAAACAGAATAAAACTCAGTCAGTCAGCCTTAAAAACCTTACAAAACACCGATATATCTGTATCTTTCAATTTTTGTTTAAAGGATTGCAAACTAGTAGCATTTACGGTTTCTCTAGGGAGAGAATTCCAGACATTAACAACCCTGTTACCGAAAAAATGCTTTTTTCTCGTTTCTACGACATGGAGCTGCCTGCAACATAAGATTATGACCCCGTAAACCCAAGTCACCCCTAAACATAACATAATCCGTAAGGTCAACTTTATCAAGTCCATTCACTAAACGATAGCATTGACAGAGGTCAGCTTTAATACGGCGTGATTCCAACGTTTCAAGACCTAAAGTTCGCAGTCTTTCGTAGTACGATTTATTTCTTAAACCGGGAATTCTTTTCGTATACCGCTTTTGGACATTTTCGATCAAAATAATATCCTTTTTAGTGTAAGGACTCCAAACAGAGGAATTATACTCGAGGAGAGGTCTGACATACGTTACAAACATAGCCACCAAAAAAGCCCAATCCCGAGAACTAAAACTCTTAAAAATTATGTTTGCACGAGTCGATGCAGTAACATGGACTTTTTCACACTGCTCAGAAAACGTAAGCTTATTATCAAAGATGACACCTAGATCTCGAATACTGCCTACGCAGGGGATACCAACATTATTAATTTCATAGTATCGATATGTCTATGTCGTAGCCCTCCCGCACCCCAGCCCAAATGCCAAATATGAACGACCTGCCTGCTGTGGGTCTTTCTGTATAAGAGGTTAAATTCAGAGTTGCGACACGGGTAGGGCCCAGCACCATTAGGGTGCCCCCCAGCCCCATGGATAGGTCCTAGAGCAAAACTAATGGGCCATTTAGATTCACCATATAAGGGTTCCTATTCGAATACAAAACCTCAGCCCAGCAGCTCTTATGCGTATGGCTCCACAGTCCACAGGCCCAGACCCCCCCCTTTTACACACTAACTTTCGACCCCTGGCCAGGACGCCACAGAAGCCAGATCGAAAATTCATATATACTATCTTGTGATAACCCTTTGGGTAATGCTGCATGCCAAACCTGAGACCCCTCGGCCAAAGCCTGTTCTGCTGGGCTTCGACGAAAATTTTGACCATTTTGGAAAAAAACTCTCCGAAAAAATCGAAAAACCTCAAGACTGCACAGACCTATGGGAGGGTCCTACCGATACCAAACATTTTTCCCCACTAATCGGGCACGAGTTGTTAAAAAAAACCCTAAACAAAACAGTATAGAAAATTTTTGATCTCCGACCTCTAGGGTGGGGGTGAAAATAAAAAAATGGAGAGAAAGTTTGTATTCAAAATTTCAATCTTTCATATCTCAAAAACGGCTCGGCCGATTTCGCTCAAGTTTGCAAAGAATGGACCCCTCGTGAAGGGGTTTCTACTGGTACAATATGAAGGTTCTAGCTCAACTCCTCCGCCGGCGCCAGGGGAAACTATGTTCCAACACTACGCAATGCGCCTTTTTTTCCCTATTCTAGGTAGTGCGCTGTCGCGCACTACCTGATTGGTTTGACCTTTTTGGTCAATGGTTAGGAAAAAAATTTAATTTTGAAAAGTGGGTTTTTTCCCGCCGTGGGTTTTTTCCCGCCAACTCCAGGTCACCCCCAGGTCGCACCGGAGGGGTCAGAGCAGTGTGACTGTGACATATATCATCATGAAGCGCAACAGATGCCCTACAGGTACATATAATCCGCTTTGGTCTAAGTCTTTCCAGTAGTTCAGGGTGGCCCGGCAAAGTTTGCCAAATTTCGGCACTTGGTCGGACCAAAATTTCCAAAAATTTCAAAGTCCCAAAAAATTTGCAGGGAAGCAGTGGGAACTACCATAATACACCCTCCAGGGTTATTTTGGATGCTCTTCAAGATAGGCTATTAAAATCCTAGATAGCTCATACCGGTAAGCCCACACTGGGGGTGGGTTTTCCCGCATTGGCGAGTGGGTTTTTTCCCGCTTGACTATAAATCTAGACCGCTTCAAAAATTTTTAGAATTTTTCAATTTTTCAAATATATATTTCGAAAACTTCCAGAATATTTTCAGCAGATTCGAAAACTTCTCATAAATATTTGAACTTAGCTGGTTTTCCTGTGCCCATCGTGCGGTAACTATTGGCATTTTCAATCAAACTTTTGGAAATATGATGGCTAAAAATAGGTTAAATCTTTACAAAACTTGTAATTCGTTAAAATCCGAAAAAAGTAGTAATAAAGTGTAAGAAAACCTCTTGAAAAGTCTAAAAACTAGATAATGATTAACAATTGTAAAATTGTTTTTAAAACTTTTACTTTTTTACAATTTACATTCCTATTAGATGCATTCCTCCTCCGCATATATATATATATAATATATATACAGGTAATAAAAATGCTCCTCCGGAGCATGAAAAAGTAATATGGGTGGTGGTGAGGTTGTAAAATCAAGACAGGACTAGTCTTAAAAATGCTTAATATGGGGGCTAGGTTCAAAAAAAGATGGAGGACTAGGTTGTGGGCGAATTAATATGGGCACAGCTTTGCCGAGCAACCCATATTCGCGGACTGAAAAAGTAATATACATACATATGTATATGTATATACCAGTGTTCAGTTTTAGTTACGGTGCGTAAATAATATACAACTACGATAAACGAGTTTTAGCGGAAGCAAACATTTCTTTCGATAAAGTCTTAATATTTACTGTGCATTTTAACCATTGATAAGAAAATTCTATATTTCAACAATAATTTCAGGACTCTCTCCGACGATCTTCTATTTCTATTGAATCGTTAGCGTTACAATCATAGCCTTGGTTCTTTCTAGTTGCTTGCCGTAGTCCAGCACAACCAAATTACTATATAGTTTACGTATAAATAAGCAAGTAACTTGCAGCGATTGTTTAACTGCTGGAATTGTTATTATTGACTGACAATAATGGCATTGTATATGACAATCGCCATGGCGAAGCGAGAAAGCCCGCGAATATGGGTTGCTCGGCGAAGCTGTGTCAATATTAATCTCGCCCACAACCTAGTCCTCCACCTTTTTTTGAACCCTAGCCCCCCTATTAAGCATTTTTAAGACTAGTCCTGTCTTGATTTTACAACCTCACCACCACCCATATTACTTTTCATGCTCCAGAGGAGCATTTTTATTACTTAAAAGGTCTCTGAAAAAAAAAAAAAAAAAAAAAAGTTTGTTGTCATTTTAAAGGAAATTTTCCCATTGTTTTTTTCCGAGCAATGCGGCAATGGATACAAGAGGAGGGCTGAAAGGGGGGGGGGGGGGGGGGGGGGGGTGAAAATGGGGTGGGATAGAGCAGTTTAGTGCGATTATATAAATATACCGCTAAAGGGCCGAAAACCGCGTTTTAGGCGGTTTGACCAGTGTTCAGTAGGCCCCACAGACCGCAGTGACCATACTGGTCATTTCCATCGGAATCGGCAATATGCCCATTGAAACGAGCTAGTCGATTTACTATATATGCCCCCAACCAAAACGCAGAAAACCGCTGTTTTAGGGGGTTTGACCACTGGTAAATAGGACACATAGACCGTAGTTACCAGTGTTAACTTCCATCGATTTATTCAATATGCCCATTGAAACGAGCGTAGTCGATTTACTATATGTGCCCCCAACCAAAACGCCGAAAACGCCGTTTTAAGGGGTTTGACCACTGCTCAATAGGGCCATAGACCGTAGTGACCACTGGTCACTTCCCTTGATTTCGGCAATATCCCCATTGAAACGAGCGTAGTCGATTTACTATATGTGCCCCCAACTAAATCGCCGAAATACGGCTTTTTAAGGGGTTGGACCACTGGTCAATAGGGCTAATTTTGGTGACCGGTCATCATCTCTCGATTTCGGCAATATGCCCATTGAAACGAGCGTAGTCGATTTACTATAAATGCCCCCACCAAAACGCTGAAAAACGCTGTTTTAGGCCATGTGACCAGTGGTCAATAGGGCCCCACGGTCGTAGTGACCAGTGGTCACTTCCTTCGATTTCGGCAATATGCCCAATGAAACGAGCGTAGTCTATTTACTATATATGCCCCGAACCAAAACGCCGAAAAATGCTGTTTATAGTGAGTTTTCCCTACTTTGACCCTGGGCGAGGAACCACGGGAGCCAAAATTGGCAGTGTGCCAAAATGACCAAAAAAGGTTGCATGGGAGGACCCTGTCTTACCAACATATAATCAGGGTATTTTTTACAGGGGGGGGGGCGGGGGACCCCCCCGAAATTGACCTTCCCCCCCCGAAATCGCCCCCTCCCGGGATTTTTGCTTCCCCCCCCGGGGATTTTTTGGAGGCCCAAATTTTTGCCAATAATAGGCCAATTTTCAAAAATTTTCTGGCTTCGCCGGAGATTTTTTCGTAAAAATAGCTATTTTAGCTTAAATCCTGGCTTTTTGAGCACTTTTTGAGTTTCACCATGCAAAATACGCCAAAAATACCATTTTTTTCGCTCATTTTTGCAAAAAAATCTTCCCCCCGAAAATTTCTTTTCCCCCCGGGCCCGGCCCCCCCCCGGGAAGCCCCCCCCCCCGGAAAAAAAATCCCCTGATAATAGTAGTATAGGACCAAAATGCCCATATCGTTCCAACACTGCGCTGACAAGCACTTCCGAAAAGCGTTATTAACCGAGAAAAAAACAAACGCACGGTAACTGCCGCCTAGTGCAAAATTTCAAAGTTCGGAATTTTAACCAAAAGTATGGTGGTACTTGTAGTACTACTCGAGTACTTTACGATGGTAAAATTTTTACCCCTCCCTGACCTCTAATTAGTCTCGCACCAGGCCAACACTGTCTCCAGGGGGCCGCGCAGACGCCTTTATACCCATATTATGTAGGGTTGTTATCAGTGCCCCTACATAATAAACGCAAGGCACTTAAGGAGGTGCCCATTTTTGGTCAATTTCCGACCATCTCCAATTTCGCTCATTTCCACATTATATATAATGATCTTTGAGTAGGATATATATATTTTAATTAGAGATGCATCGGGGCCGCCACTACCGGGGCCGGGGCCTTGAAATTGGGGGCCCAAATCGAAAATTTTCAAAAATTTTCTGGAAACTTTAAATTTTGCAATAATTTTTGATATACAAACGCTACTGTCGTGGTTTTCATTCATATCGGCGGGAAAGCCAACGCTTTGTAACACATTTTGACTTTCAAAAAATTCAAAAAAAGTTTGGTCAAGAAATGCCAAAAATTGACAAAATGTTGCTAATTTTTGGCCCCGGTCGGGACCGGGGCCTGACCACCGGGGCCGGGGCCTGACTACCGGGGACTGGGCCAGGCCCCGGTGCATCCCTAATTTTAATGAGTTTTAAAATTAAACTCGTATCTCTACGGTTGTTGAGTAATTTCACCTCAAAGTTGAGGTCCGCATGTGTGAAACATGCGAAACAGAAAAAGTGGTGATTTTATTCCTGCGCCAAAAAATCTCTAGACGAAGTTGTAATCCTGCATAATTTTGTATTTATAATGTAGCTATAATCATAAACTGCGGTACGCTGGAAGTAGAATTTTGATTTAGGCCCTTAAATTTTTAATTTAATTTAAAAAATTTTATTTACCGAAAACAGTGGAAAATCGTCAAAATGCAACGTTTCCTGCAGCTGAAAGTGGGGTCTTCGGAAAGAATTGCAAATTGCTCTAATTCAAAGGCCTAAATACAAATTCTAACTCCAGGGTTCCGTATATACTACTTGAATTGGCGGTTCCATTGATACCATTTTTTCAGATTTCCGTGTTATGAAAATAAGCAATACGTAACTGAACGAAGTACA
>JASAND010014303.1:0-51625 GCA_030248195.1 Trissonchulus latispiculum
ATAAATAATATTTACAAAAATTGTGTGGTATTAAGGCATAATGAGGTCGCTACGTCAAAAATGTGAAAATGTGCCTACTGAGCTTAGAGGCTTACGGTGAGGTTCAACCGTCGCAAACTGCGGAATATGAATGATAGAAAACTCAAACTGGCAGGGATAGGTACCCCATGAGTGGTGCTTGCATGGTTAAAATATGAACTGTCTGATTCTACTCTAACGGCCTGAGCACAATTTTGATCGGTGAAGTCCTGCGGCGACGTTAGTGGCAGAGTCGAAAATCACGAATTTCGCTATAACTCTCTGAATATACGCAGTTGAATATACTTCAAAGCTACGCGGGTGCTCAAATAAATGCAACCATTTTGGTTGCAGACAGCCAAAGACTGCGTACAGACTGTCCATCCAGCTGTTTAAATAGTAGCTGTCTAACCTAATTTGCATATTCTCTCTCAAAAATCAGCCCTAAGCTAGCCCCTGTGTTGAAGATAAGGCTTCTGAATAGAGAAATGATTCATACTGCAATGGACATACTAAATCCCTTTTATATTCCTGCTACGCGGGTGCTCACATATATGCAACCATTTTGGTTTACAGACAGCCAAAGACTGCGTAAAGACTGTCCATCCAGCTGCTTAAATAGTAGCTGTCAAACATAATTTGCACATTCTCTCTAAAAAACAGCCCTAAGCTAGCCCTGTGTTGAAGATAAGGCTTGAATAGAGAAATGATTCATACTGCAATGGACATACTAAATCTTTTTTTATATATTCCTGCTCCAGCAGCAATAAAAACTTTTCCAGAACAGCTATCCATATTGTAGGAAACAAGAAAAATGCAGTTAAGAGCTGACTTTGCTTGACAAGAGCAACTAAGGTGAATGATCGCTACAACTGTGTCAACTCTCAAGCTTATAGCAAAATTTTATTGTCACGAAGACCGGATTTCTGGGCTGGACACTAACTACTTTTTCAGCCGTATGGGACCATGTTTTTCGTAATACTGATAATGCTAATAATGCTGCCTACACAATAGGCTTCTTCTCTGCTGCTGAGAGCGTCAACCCGTGATGTTTCACCCTGTCGTTCTATTGAGATCAATGAGATAGAAGCGCCGGTGTCTACCAGGTCCAGGACAAGTATTGTGTTGTGAAACAGGAAGCACAGAAAACCTAAAATTTTTTAAAAAGTTTTTGGATTCCATTCCTCTATTGTTGTGTAAACGTACTGAAGTATAGTCGTGGTTTTTTCTTGCTATCACGTTTCTGTTCTTACTACACAACATATATTTTGGCGACGAGGGCATATGGATCAACTACTATCCGGCCAGCCCTGGAAAGACTGGGAGCTTTTATTAAGGTGGTGGTTTCCTTTTGTGTAAATTTGACCATAGAGACCTCAATTCTTTATGAAAGTAGATGAAACTTTCCAAATGTGCTATTTTGGTGCTCTTTAACATTCTCGGACCAATCCCATATTTTTAGGTGAAAAGATGAGACATTTTCGGTTTTTGGCATTATACTCTCAGTAGGTAGTCGATACATCAGATTGGTTGTTATGGATGGAAAGAGGGTATAAAAACGAACATTTTTGCTTTTACAACCTTTGAGCTATCTCTAGTGGTTAAGTCAGTATAAGCCAAAAACGATTTTTGGGGTCCAAAAATGGCCGTTTTCGAGAAAATCAGTTTTTTCAAAATTACTGCCAAATCGTACGGACAATTTTGGTTTATTTATACTCGATCGATACACAGTCTTATTGCACATTTTATCAATGCCTATTAGCCGGAGTTTGTTGTTCTAAGCTAGAGATTTGGCCGAAAAACCATTTTGGCAAAACTGCGATTATTTTGTTTTGAACACCGATTTCTCAAAAACTACCCAATGAATTCGCATGATTTTTGGCAGGATGAGAATCCGCACTATTGCGGAGGGACATTTTTCTTGGTTTGAGCTAAAACTTCGCCAGTTGCGAGAAAATTGAATACAAAGTTGCGAAATTTCGTGTCACCGCACATTTGCCGGATTTTCTGGAGTATTGAGGCTTGTTGAGCCAAATCCAAAAAATGTCCCTCGGCGCACATGTCCTTCATATCATGACACAAGAAAAAACTTTGGCCGATTCTACAGTTTTGAGAAATCCATGTTCAAAAATTTTTTGTCTATATTTAGCCTGTCAGAAGTCAGTATGTCAGAAAATTATTGCTAGTTTTGTGCTAATTTTGCTGGTTTCGTAAGCTCATCTGAACGTACAGATTATAAGCTTTAAGATGTATAAAGCTCTTTCCAACTCCCAAAATTGCGAAAGTTATAGCGTTTCAAAAAATAACGACAAATGCACTGCACAAAAGGATACCACCACCTTAATGAACTATCTAGTTGCTTGCCGTGCAGGAGCCAATCCAAATGCTTTTCTGAATCCAGAAAGATAGCATACTGCTTCACTTCCTAGGGATACAAGGACAGCGAATTTACCATACGCTGCCACCCCAACAGCCCCTTCCTGATCAGGCCGAAGTTCAACTGGGTCCGGTCCTCCAAGCCTGTACTGAACAAGTCTGTATTAAACTTGCTTCCACAGGGGTCACAAGCTAAATTTTCATGTTATCAAGTGGTTTAACTTCTGTCACAAACTCCATTTTCTTTATTATTAAACTAATATATTACTTGCTAATATGACTTTTAGTAGTTCTTGTATGAGCGATGTAGTTGCTGTAGTGTTAATTCCAGTGATCACACATTTTCCAATATTAAGACAGTGCTACCAGTTTTCAATTCTAATGTAATTTCTGGAAACGTTTCGGGAGTGAAATTGAGAGCATATCCATGTTTCATATAATTATAAAACCAAGGTAAGTCGAGCTTTCTTACTATATCGCAAGTACCAACAATATTTTGTATTTTCATTTCCCATGGTTGTACAATATTCCCTGTCCTAGCCAAAAATTCAGCACACTCTTTAAAAGTGTCATATGTTTTATTATCATTTTTAACACCTAGACATACAATTCAATCATTGCAAAATATTTGACAAGTGGACAATCTCAGTGTAGCAGCACTAAAACCTTTTGGATTATATTTTAAATTAGGTAAAATGGACAAATCTATGGCGCATTTGAAATCAGTCGTAGCAGGTAAATTGACACTATTCATTTCTTATACATATCAATAATTGTCCAAGAATCTTTCTCCAAGCCAGTCACATTTACAACCCTTTCGTCGTTAATGTCCGCACCAATAGCCCAGTAATTATTGTATTTGGAGGCTACGGCAATGACACTATCCTTATATTTATTAAAGATCACGTAGTTGTTCACTTTGAGCAAACTTTGTCTGAAGTCGCGTTAGCATGAAATCTTCAGCTACAGCCATCCAGGCGAGGTGTCTTAGCTTTGATAATCTCACGATAGCAAGAGTACACAATGATAAGAGTATGCCACTAGGCAAGCTCTATGTTTTCAGAGCAAAAACTATGCTCTGCACGCTAACGCCACCCCTCAAATTAGACCCATCAGTTCAAAGAATTGTTTGACTTTGACTCGTGCGCTATGTTTGTGATCTAAAGCTCGAAACAAACACAAAACACGCGCACATAGTGCTTGTGTTTTCGAGCTTAGCCCATAAACATAGAGCGCGTGAGCGTACCCCCGTTTCGACTAGGTACTGATTTGCGGGGGGGGGGGTCACTAGGGTCTGATTTGCGGGGGGGGTGGGCTATTAGCGAGCATAGCATAGGTTTTGCTCTGATATCATAGAGTGTACCTAGTGGCACACTCTTATATTATGTACTCTTGGCGAGAGGTACATAAATCATTGAAGAACTTGGCCTTCTAACTATGATAGTACTGTTCAACACATTCGTATTCTATAAATATGAAAATTCCATACGGCGACGAGACAGAATGAGATACAACCATTGGTTGGTTACCCAAGGTAAAGGCAACAGTAGATACGCTTTTTTGACTTCGATAAAACCAGTGTTCTTTTTACTATACAAAACTAAAACTTAAGTTTAATTTAATTTAACTTATGCAACAGCATTGATTAGATCATTAGTGCAAGATGATACAGTTGCACTTACAACTGCTTGTGGTGCTGATTTCAAAAATGTTAAGGTATGTACATATTTTTGAGACATCTTTTGTTTTCAATATTAAGGACATTAGCCTTTATATTCTTAGAAGGTATGCATAACTTCCTCTTTGGCAGGTACGCCACTAAGCACTCTTAATTTAGGATATCTTCCAGGCTTCAAATTTAATACTAAGTAGCCGAATGAATCTCTTGTTGCCATTTCGAAGGCTTCCGGCAGGAAATCATTTTGTTTGGAAACATCTGCCTACCTAATGTCGCAATCATTGAACCATCTCGATAGTTGGGAAGCAGAACAATATACTGTGCATTACGTGTACTGTGCGAATATATTTTGATTTAATATACAAGTTTTGCACAATAAAGATGTGTAACAATTAAGTGCTTACGTTAACATGTCTCATTTTAGTGAACAGCTGTGTAATTTGGCTGTATCCTACCTCGATCATCAGGTCATCCCGTTTAAGCAAAGTATCCTTCTCAGGTAACTCATCGGGGAATCCTTCATGCAAACTAGCTGGTTTATCTATATAAATTTCATGAAACATGCTGTAACAAAGCATTATGCTTGATGGCATTGAATCTATCAAGTCTGCTTTTCTCATGTCAATCACCCATTTGGTTTTTCCGGCTACGCCTCAGCGTAGCCAGCTATTATACATTATTCTCTGACTACTTAGATCTTCTCCACATCTCAAAATTTTCCGGGGCGAACATTTTTGTAAATTGTAAGCCTGCTGCGCAGCCAATAATTGTTCATAAATGGCTTTCCTGCTTATTAACAGAAACTATATATTTAAAACATTGTGTGATTTTTATAATATGTTTGAAGAAATTACCGATTACACCGATAAATATTGGAAAATGTGTACTTGGCTAGCTACTTCTTCATCAGTTTTATGCTTTGAAGAATGTTGGCTGAGCAGTTAATGAAAAAGCTTGATGAGTCATCAGAATTCAAAACATGGAGCTGTCAGGTTACAGAAGGAATTTAAATTCACATATGCGTAAAATGCATTGACTAGAAAGTAGAAACTTTGGAAATTAGAAATTTACACGCAAAAGATGCCGGCCCTATCTTAAACCACTGCACACACGCTTTTATGGCGAAACCTATCTTTTTCAAGCAAAATGCGTGTGAGGGGCACGGACCGAGTAAACATAAGAGACTTGCTGCGCTGAGGCGCAGCAGGAAAACACTAGAGGATGAAAGTCCTCGTTTTTCTATTGAATATTTTAAAAGGCTTTACTACATTCTTCCTTCCGCGCAAAATTTAATGTCCTCTTTGACCGCATTTCCCATGCCGTGGAATTTCGTTATCCAATGGAGCCAAAGGTCTTTCGTATCGCCTTCTTTAACATAGATAGTATCTGGATTGAACTGCGTCTTGAACATCCGGTTCCTGACGATGAGACGGATGGTGAGCTTCTTCAGTAGTGGGAATGTCTTTGGGTTCCACTCGATCCATTCTCCTTTTGAAATGGGACGATTGGGCTTTCGTGAGCATCCTTGTATTCCATACTCTGCCATTTTCCAAAACAACAGTAGAAGGACCCTTTCTAGCAATTATTTTTAAAGGCCCAGAGAATTTCTTGAACTTCTTTCCTGGTAGTCTGTGTTTGACGAATTCTCCAATCCCAAAACTGTCACTTTTACCACATCGTTTAATGACTGCATGAATCGTTACAGCCTTGTCAAAAGTGTAGTATGGTGGTGACGAGAAAGTGGGGGACCGTAGCTTCGAGCTAAGCACTAACTCATACAGAGGTTTTTACGACATCAGACCATAAAAACGTAACAACCAACTCGTGACGGGACACATCACACTGCAGCTCTAACACTTTTCAATTTTCCTTCTATCATATTACACCACCTACTACGTCTGTTATGAAGATTGCCGACTCCCGCCACAAAGCCAAATGCTGCACCGTTCAAAATGCATAAAGCAGCAAAAGAGCAAATCCCTTACGCAGTTTGCTTAGGACTGCAAAAAGCACTCACGACATGGCTGCACTTGGCTACATAATGCTTTGAAATCCTTGCAAACTATTCAACCAACGATTTCCGCCTCCGTGTGGTCGGCTTTTTTGGATGCCGATCTCAAAAGATTAGTTTGCAAGAATTTCACACCATGTCAGACAAGTTTTATTTAGACATGTTCTCCGGCATACATCTCTTCCGATGAAGTAATCCACTTGAGATGACGCAATGCAACAAAGCTTGCACTCGAGACGTCTCATTTCAGCACAAATGTAATTTCAGACGGAGCAAGCACTAGATGGAAATTTCTGACCAATCAGATTGATGATGTCCAAGCATTTGTAAGTTTCAACCAATCAGATTAATGCTGACCAGGCATTCTTGCCATGATGACCTGAAATTTTTATCCACTCAGAAATATGCTGACCAAGCATTCGTGTCATGCTGGCCTAACATTCACACATATGTAGTTAAATTAAACCATTCAGTCTGGTTTTCTTTGCCAAGGTAATTACGTTTTATTTTCAAATTCTACTTCTAAGAAAAAGGTTGTGTATCCAAAAATGCTATATTCAAGGTGCATCTTTCATAAACACTTTAAAAACTCAATCTATAGTGGCAGGTTTAATCAACAGAGCAACGCCATTAAGAAGCTTATAAACATTTGCATAAATGTGCTCATGACTGGAGAAAAGATTTATACGAGAACAGGCCATCAGTTTTCTAACTCTGGCATTATTTTGATTTTGTGATTTAAACGAATATGGACCGAAACACAAGTAGTTGCATATTGCATATTGGTACGTTTTGTTGGTTACTTCCAGCAATGAAAGGTTTAAAATGCATCTAAGGAAGTTGAAAGTATCGTAAGCTGATTTTTCAATTACAAGTATTTATGTAGATTAGTTGTTTGCAGGTTATCTACGATGAAGCCGATGAATTTGCTTTCAGCGCCTATCCAGTCTGAAATAAGCAGAATAAAAATTTAGCAAGGAAACATAACTACTCGACATTGTTATACAACTGTCAATAATATGTGTAAAATTCTTGATATGCATGTATCAACATGTAGTGTACAAGAAAATATTTCATTTGTTTTGTATTTAATTTATGCCAGGTACAGACAAGGTTCAAGTTTGCTGACACAATGAATTCTAATTTTCACTGTGCAATTTTGTTAAGGTAATTGTTGCATTTAAGGAAAATGTTCCTATTTTAAACTATTCCTTGCGGGTTTACCACTACAGATATTACGGAGTAAATCTGATTTAAGAAATTCAGTTTTATGAACAATGCCCAAATTACCTAAGTGGAAACAATAATATTCTTTTCTGAATTCAGAACATTTTTCTCAAACAAGGCACTGATTAGGTAATCAGCGTTTTCTGTGAATTGGAATCTTCAAATTACTTATGAATAGTAATTAAATGCCGTGAAACAATTGTGCCTCCTCGGTTAGCTAACAAAAAGTCGCAGAGAGCAAACACAGGCTGGGAAACTTTGTTTCAAGGACAACCTTATGTCGTTTCAAAGCTCTTAATTGGATGCAAAAGTGGGGGTCACTTAATTAAATTCCATTTTATTTGCACTTAAAAGGCTTTATATAAATCCCATAAAAGTCCATATATTTGAAAAATTTCTCTTCAGCCTTCTGACGAAGGCAGTTGTTTAACACAATGGGAACCGTTATTATGCCTTGACCTTTACACTCCTCCGTTACCTAATGAATTACTACAAAAGCAGACCTCACCTCTACTTAAAATCATTTGGACATTCTTTCCGTATCGCTAGAACTCTATCAATCAACTATCTTCCTTATCATGTTCCGTTTTCTTATCCTCTTGGTCCCTGTCGCTGCTGCCCTGAGAAACTGGCCGTGAAGTACTGAAGTACTTGACGATGACCATGCTTGCCCGTTTTTGTTACCAGTTACCAGTTTTTGAAGAATCAGCAGGTTATCCGGGCTAGCATACAGGTAAAACTTGAAAATTTTTAGTCTATTCATTATGAGTAAAAGTGACAAAATTTCCAATTGAATGCTATATAACATGCTAAAGTCACCTTGTACTAATGTTGGTGTAGTTAAATTGTTCGCAAAATGTTCCATCGAATGACTTATCACACACTACGAGACAGATTATTTAACGTTAGCAGCAAAATTTCAACTTGAATGAGATATACCACGTATTATGCCAAATGTTCTATCGAATGATATGTCACCCGCTATGAAACAATTTACTTGAAAAACTTCGCTTTAACTCGTCTATGGTAAAGTTAAAATGTTATGTCATATATTCTGTGTAATATTTTCTATCGAATGCTACGTCACATGCAATGAAACCGTTTAATATTTGTTTAGTAACATTAGTAGCAAACCTCTGCACTAAATGACGAATAGCATATAATAAAGTAATAGTGCAGTGATTTGTGTATAGTTACACTCTCTGCAAAATGTTATATCGAATGATACGTCACTTTCTATGATTACTAATTAAATGTTTCCGTTAGTATATTAACACTTTTAGGATGCTAACGACCTGTGATAGTAGATTTGGTGAGTTCATCACCACCTCCCATGGACTTGGCTACCCCCAGTCCTCCCCCTTAGATGTGGTCACCCCCAACCCGTCCCTGTTGGACATGGTCCTCTCTATCCCCTCCCCAAGAAGAAGTGGAGCTGCTTAGTCCATCCCCCACAGTCGTGTTAACTCCAACATCGTCAGCAACAGAATCTGACAGTGCTTCTCCAGTGGTGCCGGAGACAACACCGTTCTCCCCTGATTTCTTCCGAGACAATTCTCCAACAGCTGAGCTATCTGAGGGTCTGCCCCCCACCAGTTGACGAAATTGACTGCTACCTTAGTGAATGCAGTCAGTTCTGCCGTCAAATCCCTTGTCATTGTACTGAATGCGTTCGTGAAATGGCGGGAGTAGGTAATCGATGTGTCGTGGAAGATTTACCCGCTACGAACACAATGGAATTAGAGTGTCAATCATGGTATGCAACCAAGTACTTTTGCTTAATGTTTAGCACTGAACTTACACTCATTAGCTTGCACATTTAGTATTACCTTCTCAACTTACAAAATCTTTAGTATGTGTGTTATGAACAAGGAGCAAATCAATCTAGTCTGTGCATGAAAGATTGCTTATTAAATATTGCGGAAATTTATTTAATTCGACATTTGAATAAAAATTAGATATCGAAAATCAAATAAATATCAGATTTTGAATAAATAGAGCAAAGTTCAAACAGATGGGTGTTAGTAGGTTGCACTCAAGTTAGCATATTTAGTTGTGTACTTGTGCTTATTATTAATTTTTTATTGTAGCCTCCAGAGGCTGACTTCATCCCTTTGCGACAAAGCCCTGACACCGACGGCTTGTGGCTTCCCACAATGCTCTCAGAAATTGGTAAATACGTGGGTGACTACCAGGTGACGGAGCTGAACACGAGCCGAGCGAAGACGGGTACAATGAAGTTGACGGGGTGGCCGAAGATTTAGATGATTCGGAGTGGCTACCTGGAATGCCCTAGACCCTCCTCTTAACCACCTCTCAAACAATTTTGCATATTATTTGTTTGTTAGTCAATAAAATTTTCAGGTCCCAACTAATGTCCGATCAATCGCAGGGAGAGAGCAGCAGATTGCTAGCTCAGACAAACTAGAGGTCGCAACTTTATAAAAAGTAAAGTCGACAAGTTTTAAAGGAGTTGCGCTTGAGGGAGGGCCTCGCCTTCTCTCACTACTGCAGTGCACGTGAACCTAAGTTAGAGCAGTCCAGCAGTTTCGACTTTTATTTAATTTACAATAAAACTAGAGCTTGTGCTTAGGTTTCTTTATACACGACGTCTTCACTTCCGCTGCCTGCCCACATTATTTTAGATTATCATTCGTGTTAGCCCTCCCAGTATCGTCGCAGTCAGCAAAGAAGGGAGAAGATGGATATTTAGAGCGTGGCTAAGTGGCAGGAATTAAGGGGTTATAGAAACCAAATAATTATATTTATATATGTGCTTTCGTATATTAATCACTCGCGGTTGCGGATGCATTATCATTTCCAGTATCGACAACAAACTGCTTATTGGAGCAAATGTACTGATGCTGTAAATATTAAACAAAGGTGCACAATACATATAAAACACAACTAGATGGGATTGTGGGTTAGAATCAGTCATAAGAGGTGTGGTAGTAATAAGTATACGAATTATACGTAAGTTGTGTTGTTATATGATATGAATCAAAGTCTTTCGGCCCTAATCCCTCAGATTCTGACGAATGCAAGAACTAAGAATGCAAATTGTTAAGACATAATAAAGACATTTAGGGGTCACGAACTGAATTGGAAACACATGCGCCAGAGCGGGTAGGACCGGAATGAGTCATCGTCAGAGGGATCCAGTAGATAAAAGTTGCAATTATATTATAGAAGTCTTCTGCTTTTTGATTTGAAGGCGAAATCTACTGGTTGGGCCAGCCTCTATGAGACCTGATTCATTCCGATCACATATTTAGTTATTATTGTGTCTGAATTTAGGGTCTGTCAGTGCTGACAGAGAATTTAGGTTGACAAATTAAGAGAATACTACGTATTGCCGGCTGTGCCGGATTCCATATGCCGGCAACGCCGGGGTTACACGGTGGCATAGTCAGATTACATAAAAAGGCCGGGATTCCGATTAGGTGGATCAATTTGGTTATAGGTTTGAATGTACTTTTATCAGTTGTTTAACGTAGTTCCATTTTTGATTGTTTTCTATTTGGTTTAATTTGTATTTTCCACTGGTATTTGTATCACTGTATATTGTATTATATAGTACATCTCTTATAAACCTATTGAAATATCCTCTTATATGTAACATACTAGTAGCAGCCTGGGTGCATTGTATAAAGTCTTTTTCGTTGTCACATATGCAAGAGTATCTTATTATTTGGTTTTTGATTGTGTTCTTTATAATGGTGTCAGAGATGTTGGAGGTAGCGGAGGGAAATTTATATGTAGTGAATGGGAAATCATCCCGTTTATCATATAATTTTGTTACTAATTTACCGTTGGAAATTCTTATATTAAGATCTAGAACATTGGCTTCTTGATTGGAGGCGTTAGTTTTATTTAGTTCTAATTTCGGTGGGTACACATATTTAGATATTATGTTGAATATATCGTTATCGTTAGTTATAGTTATGATATGCTCAGAGCTGTGCACCTAGTTTGATTAATTACTGGACAGTTTTACCGTTTTACTGTTTTAGAACGGTTTCATTCTCACTGATCTCTCCCATTAAATTCTTTAAAAGGAGGGTCAATGTTTTGCCGATCCCGGTTTTGCTCGTTTTCACATATTTTGTTAGACAAGACCGTTTTGCGTAACTTTGCTTCAATCGTCCTGTAGAGAAATTCAAAAGTGTGTATTCAATGTGTTAAACATAGGAAAATAAAAACAGTATGGTTAAGAAGTTAGTGACAGAAACATGTTAGCTGTATGAAAAAAACTGCGCCACAACTTGGTATACATGTAACAAAAAGGCTAGTTTGGGGGGGTTCGTTTTTCTTGCCTTTCTTTCTAAGTTACTCTTAAACCTCTCTGATACAATACGGAGCACTGGTACAAGATAGCTGATCCAGGACTTATAAACACAGGGGTCAATATAATCCTTCTAATTATTAGAGTTAATCCGATTCGTCTACACACTTCAGGGCTACCTATTCCAAATAGAATTCCTATGTAAAAACTAGTGCTAAACTTTCTCGCTCGGTCAGACGCAGGTTAAGCCCAAGGAACATTGAACTAAATTAAGTTATTATTTTAATTGGACAAGCATACAAATAATTACGTACACGATATGATTATCTACAGTTTAAAATGCGTAGGCAACAGTCATGACAGTGATCACAATACTGGAACTATTTTGCTAACATAAAATACAAGTACAGCACAACAATAACAACAGTTGATGATATACAGGAGAATGGGTTTAGATTAATTGATTCACTCCTCAGGTTTTAATCAACTCTTTCTTTTAAAAAACCTCAATCGTTTTGAAGATAGACTCTCTTTCAACCATCCATAAGTAGAACTTACAACTCAAGCTACCTTGTGATTCCTGTGTCCAAGTGTTGGGCGTGAGATCTGGTGACAGGTCCTCCGAAAGGGTAGGGAAAGGAAATTCACAGTAAATCGAAATCAGGAATTAAATAGCACTGGGTATAAAAGAACGGTCGAGTCGTGGCTAGCTCTCACAAATGAAATCCGCGCAACCAGGTCAATACAAAGACCACTGGTACAAAAACCAAAGTGACGGACCGGTATATCCCTCCTCGGGCCCTCGGTCAAAGACAAAACAGAGTTTCAACTCCAACGACAAGTGCAAAGCAAAACCAACTCTCAGAGCAGCCAAACCACGACTGATTTCAAATTTGGGGAAATTTTTGGGGTTCTGGGAAGACCCAATTGGGAATCATGTGTGCCTGACGTGTAAGGCGGAGCTTGCGGCTCCCCCTTCATGTAGTGCGGGGATGCTCCCACTTCATCATTGTCAGGAAAATGATCATTGATCTCGGTAACCAACTCGTTCTGCAAGGCCAACATTTCTTCTTTATGTGATGCAGCAGTGTCTCCAGCGACACCACAGAAATGAGTCAGCAATATATTAGCCCGCGAATGCGCGGAAAACTTCAACTTCCCAGCAGAATCTTTTAAAGGTCTCGATATCTGTACATAACGTCCCTTGGTCAGTCGCCGAACAATTTTCCATGGATGAGGACCTTGCCTCTACGTTTCAGCTTGCGTAAGTATTCTCTCCATTGTTGCAGTTCGATCGGAGGAAATCATGTTGGAAGCCTTTCGCGATAGGAATGCCAAGGCCCGACGATTAGTATCCGTAGGCTACCTGCGGTAGAGACGGAAAGCTCTTTTTCTTTTAGCAACAACGTGCTTGGTTTTAACGGTCAGAGTGGCACCAAACTTTGGTTGTCTTCTACATCTGGGTATACAGGACCGAGCTGAACCCAATACCAAATCAACAAAACTCCGGTACGCAGCTTCCAATCCACTGGTTGACAAACTATCAGTCCTCTCCTCTATGAGAGCCGTAAATCGTTGCCAGTCCGCTCCCCCGTATGCCCACCTCAACGTTTCCCGTACCGCCTTTACGGTGTCTGTAAAGTGGACAACGACTGGGCAATGATCACTGCTCATGGTGTAAAATATGGGCCGAGCTAGGGAATTAAACCGCTGAGCTCACACACCAAATTTTACGTGGAGCTGGGCGCAATGAACGCTGACCGGCGACTGCGGGTGGAGATCTTTAGTCCAGGCGGCTCTTATCCACCGACTTGCCTCGCCAAGGGGGAACGGACAATTTTGGGAGACGCCACCGGGCGCCTGACAGAAACGGGGGAAATACGCTCACAAAAATAACACCGGCTCAGTTCACAAAGTAATTCCGGGCTAGTCCCAGAATTCTACCTAGCAAATGCACAAATAAATTGGCGCAAATAATAAGTAATTGGAGAATAAATCAGACAACTGGCAATTTAATGGGCAATAGGCAGGAAGACGAAATACAGAAACAACCACTCGGGCTACCAGAAGTGGTACAGAACAAAGGACAGCGGGCTACCCGCGCAATATAACAGGACAGGAGAATTATCAAGCACGAACAGGGGGAATAACAGAGTCGGGGAAGGACCAGCACAATGTAAAAGGGGGTCGGGAGTGAGAACAATAAATACAAATCGATGGGGGACAGCAGCAATAAACAACAGGGGACACCCACAAATGTCTGGGAGAGGATGGCGATGACTTGCCGTAAAAGGGGGGAATCCAGTGGTACGGGGGCAACCCCGCAAAGAGAGAGAGGGGGTGAGTTAGAAATTGGAAGGTAAATGGGGAGAATTGTTAGAAAAGTTTAGGTGGGTTAGGTCAAAAGCAATCAAAAGAGATTTTAGTAAAACAAAGGGTCAGTGGGAAAGTCAAAGTGCTTCAGGGATCGTAGGTATAATTCAAATTGGGTGGGGCCCCCAAAATCTGAGCGACCAACCAAGACTAAGTCTAACTCCCAACTGACGATAACAAATCTGCGTCAGCATCACCCTAAGACAAACTGAATAAAACCAGTTTTTGTCAGCGTCTGCTGACGTGCATGATCTATCTTTGCAGACCGAGCATAAAAATTACAACACTTACATAAGGGGGAATTTTTAAAAACCATTTGGGGGTTTTGGGAGAAAAATGGAAAACGCGCGAAATGTAAATATTGGAAAGGGGGGTGATAGCGCAGTCGCTATCACCCACATTACAATGTGGTCCAGACTAATCACCTCAGGTGTACTGAGCAACCTAAGCACCTCAGACTTTCGGAAACAATGGTGTACGAAAATTTTGAGAAGGATCCTAAGGATCCTAAATTTCGTGTTTGCGGCCGGCATACTGTAGAGGGTACCGTCTCCCCTCTGGACGGCCTAATGTCTGAGTGATATCCAGTATAACTGTTATTCTAGCCATTATCCAATAGTAGAGTTAAAATATTTAATTTTCTTTTTATTAAGTTTTCCCTTTTTCACCTACGTCTTTGCTTCTGTATTTGCAAAGACGGTGTATGAACAGTTTTGGCCTCTTGGCGGTCACTTCAAGGGGTCGTTATTACCCTTTGAAACAAGAAAGACCCCTTTGGGAGGTCCTGAGTTATTACCCTTGAAGTTATTACCCCGTCGTTATTACCCTTGAAATAAGAAAGACCGCTTTGGGAGGTCCATGAGGACCTCCTCTAAAACCAATTACCTACGTAATATCAAGAGTACATAATGATAAGAGTGTGACAAGCGTCACACTCTATGCAATGAAGGCAAAAACTATGCGATGCGCGCTAACGGATTACCCCACCCCCACAAATTGACCCCCTCTCACACCGCCCCTATATGGGTACATAGTTCCAAACGGGGGTCGCTCACTCGCTTAGTATATTTTGTACATCTATGTGTTAAGCATAAACGCTTGCACCCCCTCCCCAAATGGCGCCCATTTCATGTGTCTCACTCATATACCTCCCCGTATATAAAATACAGGTAAAAACAACAATAATAGATATATAATATATATTATATATATTATATAATATAAAATATATATGTATATACGTATATATAGATCCTATGTATATAAAGGGTACAACGGGAAAATTTCTTCTATCTTTTTCACTGAAAACACCCTTATAATAAGCGCTACAGGCGCCCGGCGCCCTGAGTAGAGTGTGACACACCATCACAATACTGACAGAAGTAGCCTTATAATAGTAGCTACACTACAGGCGCCCGGCGCCCTGAGTAGAGTATGATACACCATCACAATACTGACAGAAGTAGCCTTATAATAGTAGCTACAGGCGCCCGGCGCCCTGAGTAGAGTGTGACACACCAACTCAATACTGACAGAGGTAGCATATTTCCAAGCAAAACTCTTTACGCCGGTGGGAATCGAACCCACAATCTTTCGACTCGCAGTCGACAGCACTAACCATCGGCCAACGGCACACAAATGAAAGAGATCTAAAACTATTTGTTAAAGAAAGAAGAAAGTGTGACTAGCAAAATGCTTAGTTTCTGTCAGTGAATCGTATCTACTCCATCCCAAAAACCTTTATATGCAGGATTTGAGAAGTCTATCTTGAAAAATAAGCGAAAAAACTAAGTCCAAAGTCGAACCCAACATTCGCCGGTCCTTCTCTTACCTGTGAATTTTATCTGTTATATCTGGTTGTGAAGTCTCTAGGACACAGAAAAGACAAGGGCAAGATTTCTTTGACTTTTGGTATAGCAACGTCAGAAGTTAAGAAAAATTATTTAGAGGGTCTTGGAAAGTCAGACTTCTCAAATCTTGCGCATAAAGGCTTTGGGGACGGAGTAGATACTCCTTGTGTACTAAAGACTTTAAATTTGTAACTGGAACTACGTATTTTGCTAGTCACACTTTCTTCTTTTCTTTAACAAATCGTTTTAGATGTCTTTCATTTGTGTGCCGATAGCCGGGTGGTCAGAGCTATCGACTGCGAGTCGAAGGTTGTGGGTTCGATTCCCACCGGCGCCAAAGATTTTTGCTTGCAGACACCTACGGCCCTCCAAAAGGCGCAAGATGCTTTAGAATGAAGCAATCATAAAATTCAGATAATTTTAATTTGGCCTGTCGAATCCCAACAGCGACCAAAACTTTTCTAAAGGAAAAGTTTGACCGCTGGTGGGATCGAAACAATGCCCTGTCGACCCTGATTCGAGTGCTCTACCACTGAGCCAACGCGGCTTCTTTTGATGCCTGTCTGGGCTTACATTTCGTGTTTCGGCAGCCTTTGTAACTTGCTAAAAATGTGCGTAAATTAGTTATCCGACAAACAAAAAATGGTGAATAATTTCTCTAAGCTTATCGTTTCTTCAATAAAAGAATGTTGCGTGTTCAAAATAGATTAGTTTGGTTAATATTCTTTTAGAAGATTCAGCAAGCTATATGACGGAAACTCTTCCAATAAATAAGTGTCTCTTTATAATGGATGGGCAACGACGCATTGTTTGCTAGTTATATGCATGTGTCCGCTAACATATATATAGGCCCTGTAGCCTTGCAGCCTCATCCGTATGGGTTTCATTGCCCTTGTAGCATAGTGGTATAGCTGTTGGTCTCCAAATCTGTATGGTGTATGGGTTCGATTCCCTTTGTGTTCCTTTTAAATCACTCGTTTTGCTTTTGTTTTGTGATTAGTTTTCACTTTAAAATTAACTCTAATTAGGTTAGCTAACTTCTAGTCATTTAAATCACTTGTTTTGTTTGTTTTCACTCGAAGATTAACCTGTTTAAGTAGGTTGATAATATACATTTGAAGAGCTCAAAACCGAAAATCTAACGATAACTACCATGAGGTCTTTTGATTTTTGGCTGTAACTTTTGTATGAAGCGACAAAAAACGAAATCTAACGATAACTACCATGAGGCCTTGCGAATAGCTTCAAAATGAGCCCGTCTCTCTAGCACTGATGGTTGGTGAGAAAGTTTCGACCAAACCGATGAGGAAAAACCCAATGCGGGGAAAAAACCCATGGGCGGGAAAAAACCAGCCGAATTTTTGGTATATAAAATAAGTGAGGGAAAATGATCAGATTAGAAAAACAACATACGGGCGGCAAATATACGTACGTACAATTTAGTTGGTCAGAGGGAAGAAGAGTGTCCTAAGTATTACACGGGGCGAAGATCTGCTTCTATACGTATGTACAAAGATTGGCTTTTTTCAGAAAGGAATAGAGATGAAACGCGTTATAAAAAAACCAAGCGTATAAAAAAGTGAATATGCGTACAGTACGCAGCATACGTAGAGTATGTAGCTCTAAAAACAAGATAAACGCGTTTTCTATTCAGGTGCGCGAAAAGAATTGTACAGGTGCACAGTCGCCCCCCCAAACATGCCTGGACCAGTGGGCGGAAAAATACCGTTGGCAAATACGCGATACGTGGAAAACCCAGGAGCGGGGGAAGGTGCGCGGAAGTATTGTACAGATGTAAAGCCTGCCCCCCACCAAAACATGGCTGGACCAGTGGGTAGAAAAATACCGTTGGCAAAAAACGATACGTGGAAAACCCATGAAAACTGGTTTCAGTTTTTGTCAACTATTTCCATGGCCCCCATGCCTGATTTGCAGCTTTAATTCCCCCGCATGGGGTGCTAAAACTGGTTTCAGTTTTTTGTCAAATATTTCCAAGGTCCCCCATGCCTGATTTGCAGCTTAGAGAAAGTTTCAATGGAGAAGTGTTCCCGTAATGTTAAAACTATCTATATTCCGCGGCAATAGTTCTGCCTCCAGGCAGAACAATTAGAAAAAAGGGACTAACAGTAACATCGTCAGAACTCGAGAGGAATTGGTGATAAAAATAGATTCCAGTGGGGTTCCAACCCACACATCACGGTGATTAAAACACCAACGCCTTCACCACTCGGCCATGGAATCACAGCGGAGCGAAAGCAAAGGAAGCATTTTATAGCTGACGACGTTCAGAATCTATCCTTTGGCTACAATATCAACTTCATTATTCTGTTTGTTTAATAAGAATTTTTACGACTCCTGAGAACAGAATGTCATGTGTTATCTGCTTTTGACCGATTCTGACAAATTTGTGACTTTGGGCGGCAATTTCAGAGTGGTGTAATTTACTGAAGATCTATGGTCAACAATGGAATCACAATACACATTGCGAGATACATAAAAATTGTCAAGTTAGATTAGTTCCACATCACTCAACGTCTTTCGGACTGCATTTATAAAAAACATCCTCTCCATCGTGAATTCATACAAAAAGTCTTAACAAACGAACAGAATAATGAAGTTGATATTGTAGTCAAAGGATAGATCCAGAACGTCGTCAGCTATAAAAGGTTTCCTTTGCTTTTATCACCGTTGTGATTCCATGGCCGAGTGGTGAAGGCGTTGGTGTTTTAATCACCGTGATACGTGGGTTCGAACCCCACTGGAATCAATTTTTGTCACCATCACACTACACATTGCGAGACACATAAAATGAAGAAACAGAAAAAGGGAGACACATGAACTTAATTACGCCTAAGAGAGAGAGACACATGAAAAGAAGAAAACAGAAAGGGAGACACACAAACTTAATAATAGAAAAGAGTGAGACATATGACAGAGCTAACGTTTACCCTTGCGTGACACACTAACCGTCCGCCCCCCAAATTGGGCCCCTGTTAATTTCAGCGTGTAATTATGCAAAGCAGTGAGCGACCCCCGTTTGGACCACGTACCCATATAGGGGCGGTGTGAGAGGGGGTCAATTTGTGGGGGGGGGTAAGCCGTTAGCGCGCATCGCATAGTTTTTGCCTTCACTGCATACAGTGATAGGCTTGTCATACTCTTATCATTATGTACTCTTGGTAATATTATCTAATACCTAAATTACAATTACTAATTTTATGTTACCTATGATTAGATTCATACCTGAACGGGAGGTCAAATTTCACTGACCCTTGTGGAAGCAAATTTGGGTACCCCTTGTGAGAGCGATTTTTTAGGGGTACTTTTCAAAGCGATTTTTGCCATTTTTTAACAAAAAACTATTTTTTGCCAAAACTCATTTTTCGGACCGCTTATTAGCAAAAAGTAGTGATTTTAAGTAAAAAAATTCCGGCGACGCCGGAAAATTTTTAGAAATTTTAGTCGTAAAACCTATTTTTTGGGCAATTTTCTTACCCCATGTGGCCAATTTTCCTACCCCTTGTGGGAGCAATTTCGCGACCCCTTGTGGACGTCTTCTCCGAGGGGGGGGGGGATTCCCCCCTTCCCCCCCTTGTTCACCTGTGATTAGATTCTACCTGAGTACCTAAATTTTAAATCTCTTTTATTTTCATCCTTTTTAGGGGTTATTCCCCTCTACCTATATGTGTTAGTAGTGCGTGGGTCTTTCTCTCTCAGCCTCTTCCAGCCTAGCGATGCAGAGGCCTAGTGTGACTATTTCTTGAGTCACGTGGGAACCTTTGGTGAATGAACGCGTGAATGGATTCATTCACGTAAGGTGTCTGGGAGCTCCTTTCGCTCTTCAGACAGCTGGGCTAGATGAAAGGCCCAAAGAAGGAAAGAAAAGGAAGACCAAAAAAGGGAGTTTAAAACTCCCGTGAGAAGGAAGAGAAAAAACAAAACCAATACGTAGAAATTAGTTAGGCGTTTATGTAACTAATTTGTACCTTTCTATTACTTCAGGATTAAACGAAGATTATTTTAAGGTGAATTGCAATAACTGTAGTTGTATGTACTATTTACGACCATTTGTTGTTTTAGATGAGGATTTCACTAATTGTTGTTGTTCTGTAATTAATGATGCATTAATTATGCTTCTGGGGTGACGAGGGGGTCTCTATAATGACCGCTGCTCTGTAAATTACGGTTTCTGGTTTGAATCCGCAGAGATTAGCATGGATTTCTTGAGGATCTTAAACATTTCTTACACATCATTGGAACACACATTGAAGACAGACGATTTAAGGTTGTTCAGTGGCCTCTATAACGGCCCAAAGAACAGGTCTGGATTTGGACAGTTGTACCCTTATTTGTGATGAACACGAGACCGATTTCAGGGCAATTCTGGCATGGCAAACACGAATACACACAACTCTCATGGCGATTATTAACAGTTACTTATTTACATCCATTACCTGACGTCATTTGCAAGATACTGATACAGGTTGGGCCAGAGATCGTTCAGTGACTATACATAAGTTCCATTTTTAGCCAATTTCAACCTTGCTTCTTAATTGGGCACTTTCAACCAACTTTTGCCCTTTTATTCTTCTGGGGCGCCTTTTTGAGTTCACACTTAGTCCTAGTTATCCCTATTTACTAGTGAGGCTGCTTAGAGACAGAACTCGAGTTTATTGAACAGAAAACCGCAATTACGACAATAATGAAAAACATTTTCATTACATGCAGTGGATATCAATCAATCGATAGCTGATGGAAGGAGGAACAACTTTTCTGCTAAAACTATGGGTCTAAAAATGCTGTCTGAGCAAATTACAGTGAGTTAAAGTTATACCGGGCAGACTTCCAAACTTAGGTCAGTGGATCACTGAAGCAGGCATTGTGAAGGTCTGGATAGCTAACCTTGAGCGGCTCTGCACTAAGATATTTTCTTAGTAAAGGCTTTAATTTGGTGTATTGGTCAACGGTGTTCTCGATCGCGTTCGGTAGGCACCTGACCTTGAAGGATTCATTACCGGAATTTTCAAGTTTTCCAGTTTTGAACCTGAATAATTCTGCCAGTTTGATTTCGAACCAGAGATGAAACCGGGTCACTATTTACTGACCCGGTGACCCGGTGACCCGGTCAACCCCTGACCCGGTGACCCGGTGACCCGGTATTTTCGAAAATTCAGGTTTAAGCTTGCAAAAAATTAAAAATACTTTATTGGGCTGCGGTGAGTGTTTTTTACCATTTTGGACATTTGGACGAGTAAAATATTGGGTTGGGCAGTGCATTCCTTTCCTTAGAGTAGTGGCATTGGAAAGTGAATATTATAAGTAAGTCGGAAAAATCAAAACGATTTGCACGAATTTGCACTCAATAATCTGAAGTAAACTACATAGCTTTTTGAATCAAACAAATTGGAACAAAATACGTTGCCAAAGTCATAACATCATCTAATTCTAATCATATTGTTTATGTTTAACATTAGCACTTTTCTGTTTTATCATTATATATTTTAGTAAAATATTTCATTTAGTTGTATGAATGAATTTTCACTCAGCGGAGCCGGACATTCTTTGGAAATATTTTTTCGTATGGCTAGGATTCAGAGAATATGAAATAAAATCAACCACAATTGGTTCCTGAAGATATGTAGTAAGCCATAACAATTGCAAAAAATGCAAAGTAAAACTCAAAATCTGTAAACCTTGTTTTGCTGAGATTTTCCTTCTTACCGAGATTTGAAAACCACAGTCTGACCCTCTCCCTCCAAAAATAATAGCAGCAACAATAAAGCACTTACGATAGAGCATGGAGAATTTTAGATTTTAAAATAAAGATTTCGGACTCTCAGGGCCTATGTAAGTTTTCATTTTCTAGTTAAGATTCAACGCAATGATTGTAGTTTCAAACCTAGATCTAAGCTTGACAGGACATTACAAATATTATGAGGACACTACTACAACGACAAGCATTTAACAAAACTACACGATTAAGTTAAGAATATTTCTATTGCTAGTTTTTGAGTAATTGCTGAAGTTTTCAGTTGGCAAAAATAGGTAAAACTTTGAAAAATATCCTATAACAGCAAAGAAATTCCTCCAGTCAAGAATACCGGGTCAGGACCGGGTCAGAGCTCCTGACCCGGTGACCCGGTGACCCGGTGACCCGGTTTCATCTCTGTTTCGAACTGTATAATTTGTCTTCTTTTTGAGGACAAACATATGGGGGCATATTATATGTGAAAATAAGCGAAATCCGTGACTATCGATTTTCGACCAAACTGACCCCCCTTAACTTTTAAACTTTAAGTTTAACTTTGGCTCATTCATGTAATATTTACTGAGCGGCCTGAAAACATACAAGACTACCGAAATTTCAATATGGCAGCCGATTGTGCACTTGTTAAATCAGTAATTTAGTTAGGTAATTTAAAGTTTGCATAAGGAGAGTTTCCAACCCGTTTCAAAGCCACCAAGAATCAATTGAACTTTTCAGCATTGACTTTAATGTCTGTAGCTAGACTGATAGCATGTTCCACCATCACAACGTTGAGATTCTGTAGAACTGCTACATCTGATGGCATTGGAAGCTTGATGCTGTGTGGAAGCAGGCCCTTCAGCGCACTATTTAAAATTGGTCTAACAAATTCCAGGGCACAACTCAGACGTCCATGTTTCAATGCTTCCACCTCTGATCTGGTAACGTTTCCTTGAAGTGTTGTAATGTTGACATTGAACTGTGCTGTTCCGTTTGTTACTCTGCCGCTGATTTCACCACCAGTGCTCACATCAATCTCAACCACAACAGTGTCCAGGTTGTGGTCCAGAAATTCGCTTGAAACAGTGGCGTTAAATTTTAGTCCGCCTGGACTAATGCTGACCTGTGGAGGTACTGGTGCGTTAACTTTTAAGACGAACGTTTCATTTTCAAAGGCGTCGCCAAGCTCTGGGAAAATTCTTCCGATGCACATCTCCGTAATGCCGCAGGAAGCGGAGAAGAAGTGGTGTTTGGAGTTAGTACTTTGACTAATCTGTAAATCAAGAAGCCCTGTCTTGTCGATTGACTCCAGTAAATAGTTGATTAAGCTTTCCGGTACAGCCACACCAATCATTTCTGCTGTTTCCAGTACCGATGAATCAGAGTCTTTCGCAGGTGTAATGTTGAAGCTACCAGAGAAGTTGGCGGAGTGCAAGACAGGCAGCAGATTTATCTGAATGTTTCCGTTTTCACTAAATACAGGGTCTGTTGGCATCAGAATATCCACCTGAGCATCATCATGGACAGGAATGTTTCTGGTAAGTTTTGGTAGAAGTGGGTTCACCTTCTCACTGATTGCTTTTCTTATTTCAGCGCAGATGCCCTTGGAAGCCATGCCTGGTGCCATGCTCTTGATCAGCGGTTTCAGTATGAAAACAGCTGTATTCGTTGCCCAGCCGCCGTCAATATCCAGATTGTCGATACTAACATCGATTTCACAGCCTTCAATTACAAGATGCGGTGTATCTCGATCTCTTTGAATTTTTATGGTTGCCTTAACTTGAATGTTTGTTAAGGTAATATCCACGTTACCTCCGACGCTTCCAAGGATGGTGATTCCCCTCTTTTCAACATATCCTTTTGCAGTAACTGATCCTCCGTCTGTCAACAGTTCAATACTGTTGGGTGGCTGTGATTTCAGTTTGATGTTTGGTGCTGTAAATTGGGTTAGCCTGAATCCATCCACTTTCACGTCGTTGTTGTCAACATTCGGTATTTTTAAGGCTGCCACCTGCTTAGAGATTACTTCCTTGGCTATGTCGGTAGCATAGCGCTGCCCTTTCGGAGTAATCAGAATGTGGAGTTCCTCCACACACAGCGCAGAATGAAGAAGGGCAAGCAGAAAAATAAATATCATGATTTTATCCTACGCTGTTCTGTACTGCAAATGTCTTAATATGAAATGCTAACCTGTCTTATGTATTAGCATCTGTCAGGTATAAACAGCTACATTCGTCTGTTTGCTCGACTTCTACGATTTATTCAGCTTTTAAATCAATTCTTATGCTAGTATAGCGCTGAAATGATAAAATCTGAATGGTTTGATTTATGGCTTTTCATCGACCGAACATAACAAAATGTTGACATAAAGAATCTGATTTTTCAGAAATGAGAGGCTGTATGTTTTAGCTAAAATACACATACGTATCAAATCATGCTTTACCGTATGACAAAACCTGGTAAACCTTGCTGAACCGACCCCGCGATGGAGTTTCCTGGTATGGCTTCTTATACAACGATATCCCTTTACCAAGCATCCTAAATCGGAATAGTAATCCATCACTTTATTTTGTAGCCTTCAACCGTCTCGCCTTCCTTGCTACTATGAAAATTTGGTTAAAAGAGTAAAGAAAGAGATTGCTAAGTTCGTGTGAGTGTGTGATTTTGAAGTTAGGAATAAAATTCAAACAAAATTTAGTTTATTTCAAAGAAGACATAATTTTATAGGAACAGAATACAAATGTGACCGTGTAAAAAACAATTTTAAGACAAAATACCCAACCCTTCCAACCAACCTCTAACCTTGATGTCCTGATCATCGGCTTCTCCAGATTTGGGTGGAATTTGGATTCAATCGAAAGTGACCGAAAATGTTGGAAATTCCCTCCCTTTTATATTGTCAAAACTAATTTGCATATTACGAAAATGTCGATTTTCTAATTTGCATATTTGTTCCGAAATTCGTAGACTTTTGCAAACAAGGAAATTTCCACAAAATACCCCCTCTTTTGAAAGCGCGCGCCCTCGCCGCGGTCCACAGAATTAGTAGGATAAAATTAAAATTAGCCAACGTAGCTTACGTACTAGTACGATAAAACGCGTGTTAAAAATTTTGACAAAACCATAAAACTACACTAGAGAACCTCCCTAGAGACTGACACAGGCTAGGCGCCACAACAACACACACGGGCCCACTACCGGTCACCTGCCTGGGTAAAGCAAAAATACGCACAAGACACAAAGTATATACAAGACAGAAAAATAATGACCGCTACGAGGAAGCCGCCTCACAAAAGAGAGACTAACGTTTTGAACAAAAATACCCTGAACTTCGGGACAAACATTCCGGAACCTACGATAACAGCAAATTTGTCCTGAACAATGAATAAATACTGGTAATTACAAAAATCAGTTACAATACAAAAAATGAAAGACAGAAACAATTTCTATAAATTAGAAAAAAATAACCGCGATACAAAAATCACAACTATTGCAACAGTAAGTATACTGATATAGTGAAATTTCAATGGGGGATTGGTCGATGGGGAACTGGTGTGCCAAATCCAGGGCTACCAAGCTCAGTCAAATGACTAAGAAAGTCCAAACCAAAAAGGTCCCACCCATGAAGTCCAACACTAACGGAGGATTAGGAACAACGGCAGCATTTATAGGCTACCAAACCAAAAACCACAAAGGTTCAATCAGGTTGACTATCCGCCGCCGGGAAGAAGTCACCCGGGTTGACCCTAACCCTCACAGCAGACCAGCCAGTCCGAACCGAAACCTTTGTAAAGTTGGAAGTGTACAAACAACCAAACTTTATGAGTGGGCAACTGTGCACAAGGGTAACGTCGAACCTGGAGGAGATGTAGTTCCAGTCGACCTAACTAACCTCGCCAAATTAACCTAAGTGAACCCTACCGAACGGAGTTTAATCGCCGATGAAGAGCACAGACTCAAATATAAATGGCCTACCCCAAAGTTTGCTGAAAAATACACGCTTAAAACAACTAATTACCTACCCAATTACTCTCAGAAAAAGCCCTACTTACCGACTATACAATTCTAATACAAAAACCTAACTACAAGGGGCACCCTAAAATGGTCCAAAAAGAGACCACATTTACTAGAAAATTATGCTTGACAAATGGGGCGAACCCCGAAAATGCGTACAGAATTTAGAGTAAATTACAGTGTAAATAAGACAGAGTTATGGGGACTATATACGAAGTAAACACAAAAATAAGAATACCAAAACTTTCTCAATAAAGCACAAGAACTACAATGGAAAGACTACAAAGAACTGACCTAACAAGAAGAAAGCCTAAATTTTCAGAGTAAATATTTAAAAACATCATAGTAATTAAGAAGATAGAGAGCAATAAAAACTTTGGAAATTACAGACAAATTATTATTAGTGAAAGTCTAGCTCGACAGGGTCACCCTGGAGCGACAGTAAGTCTAAAGTGGTACCCACTTTAGACTGTTAAAAAGGGCAAAAATAAAGCACAGCAAATATAGAGAATCAATGGGGAGCGCAGATATAAACACACGACCGCACAGTAGGACAGAAAAGCACCAGACTGAATAAAAATGAGACGTCTAGACAAGACCAGTTTTGACATGTGGCGGAACGGGATTGGTTGAATTTTGAGACCCCCTTGAAAGACAAGATGCTGGGAGAGGCTTCGAGAGAAAATAGACGTCTCAACAGCGCCACCTATTGGCTAGGCTGGCTGACACACATATACGTAATTTACACATAGGCGCACAAAACTCAAGCAAAAGACTTTCACATGAATTTCACATAAAAATTTCAGACAAATTTCACAACACAATTTCTATACAAATTTCACACACTATAAATTACTATCAAAATACTTTTCTAACACTATTTCAAACCAAAATAAATTCACACACACATACATAATATTTCTAGAGGACTGACGTCACGCCGCCTCATTACAACTCCCCAGGGCTTACCGCCCGAGCTCCTGCGAGGGACAACATAACCAAAAAGTAGTTGAAAATTTAAACCCAGAAAATTTTTAACGAATTTTTGGTAAATGGGTCTCATAACGTACGTACGAATAAACGAATTATAACACACAACAGGTTATAAAAACAAAGGAACTAGGTCACCATGACTAAATACTGGGACGAAGTTAGGGCTGACTTGGCGTCAGCGGACTAGTGACGACCAGCTAGAAAAATGCGCTTGGAAACTGCCAGTACATTGCCACTGGGACGGTGCGCAATTGGAACAACGACCAGGTCCTCCAGCCGTCACGGCGAGGACAAGTACCCATAAAAAACCAAATTATGAAAATAAGAAAGGAACCGGAATGTCAGCTTCATGAGAGCATCTTCAGGCTAAGGTACGGAGGTAACCTCTCGCACAGCTCACAGAGCGCAAATTTCGGCTGGGTGGGAGGGTGGGCCTAAGCTCGCTTCACTACCTCACTTCCCTTCGGATCTTCCACAAAATTTAAGAACCAAAAAGGTTATTAAAATAGGTTAATTTGGTAGAATTTAGAATTATGTAAGTAAATCCCAGTGTTTCGCGCAAGGTTAGGAGTAAGTTTGTGAAGTCTTTAAGTAAAATATAAGTAATTAAAATTAAAGGTAGGACTACAAGGTAGCCCAAAACATGCTTAAGCATGTATAAGAAGAACCAAAAGGGTACAAAGAAGTCCCCAAGTACCCTCGTGGCACTTATGATATTAAATAAGATTAAATTAGGGGGGGTTAAATAGAATCTTGAAGTTAACTAAAGCGCGAAACACCGGTTAAAATATAAGTAGAAGTCCTATAAAATAAGAAAATTTTGTAGAAGATCCTCCCAACCGCGCTGCAGGCCCTAGAATAGAAGGGGCATATAAATCGGGAGCTACTTTGGCGCACTGGAGAGGGACACAAAACTGACATTTAAATAAAATTTTAACCGTAAAACCAGACCGTGGGTACATTAGGGCAGAAACAGTTGGGACTACTAAATGAGATAAAATAATTTTGGTAAAAAGTGGCGGCAGGTAGGGAAGATAATGGGACCTAACTGGTACGTCACCCATCCTCTGGCGTTAGGTCAGGTAACAGGGAGTGACAAAACTACAAAACCCGCAACACGAATCGAACCCGTTAATAAAAAAACTGCAAAAATAAAAAAGAAGTCTTCAAGAAAAGAATGAACCGTGTTTTAGTAAAATTTTTGAAAGAAACTTTGGTTAGATGATTAAAATACACATGATACACACGTAAAACTATATGACATGACAAGAATTATGCAAGAAAAACCACAGGCAAAAAGGATCACAACAAGATACATAAAATTTGGATTAAATTTTAAAATAATGCTCAAGAAAAGGGTAAAACGGTAGTATATAATTAGGAAAACTTCTAAATTTTTAAAAGAATGCTCGGAAAAGGTTAAATTTTAAGCATTAATAACACTGTAAGTAATAAAACATGACAAGAAACACACGTAATAAAGCATACATTTATGTACTAGTTCAATCACAAAATAGGGAATCGTCTTCTTTGGGAAAAGGGTATATACAGTAAACGTCAATATCGTAGGAATGGCACAAATCTTTGAAAATAGTCATAATATTGAGCAAGTATAGTCATCATAAGGTAAGTCACTATCGGGAAGGCACTATTTGAGCAAATTAAGTCCAAGTATGGTAGTCTTCACAAGTTGAGCATAAAGTAAGTCCAAAATAAGGAGTATAGGCATAAGTAGAGAAAGTCACAGCCAGGGAAAATAGGATCATCAAATATAAAATATAAGTCCAGAACAGAGTAAGTCCAATCCAGTAATATAGGGTCCAATATGGAAAAGTCAAATGATGGAATGGTGAAAGATAGGAACCTCCGCCGTAATGATATACCTCCGCCGTTATGATGAACCTCCGCCGTTATGATGAAAGGACCTAGAAAATAATCGTCACGATTATTAACTGTACAGAAGGTAGACCAGTCACTGGTGTTACCTTAATCTGGGCCGGACAGCTCAGAAATCGAACCATAAGGGGCTGGAAGGATCGATTGGCAGGGTGGAATTGGCGCGATGGGCGTTGGCGGGGTCATAGTAGACCACGCCAATACAAGGATAGTAAATGCTCCGCTCTTCTCCGGGTGGTGCTAAACCCGCTATAAATTCACCCGTTCTGTTAGGCTGCAATCGTAACGATGCAGCTCGCATTTGCGGGGGCGGGTAATCCGTCCCAAAGAACGGTGGGGCGAGTTCATCGCGCTCCCATGGTCAATCCGTTTACGGATGACTCTAATAAAAGCGTCATAGTCCACCGCGGACAGCGGGGTCCGCGCTTCCCAAGCTTCATAGAAGTCTTGTGGCCCGGCCATACCCTCGACACCTCGTATCAAGATGTTGTCGGGTAGTGCCGGTTTGAAGCCCCAAAACGTCTTGCCTGAGGCTTTCGGGTAACAGCAACATGGTTAACATGTATTGCAAGGGAGTGCTGGCCTAAGAACTAGCTGAAGTGACTTCGACTAGATGCCAGTCAAAGCACGCAGTAAGGCACCCTTACTACGCATTCCCAAAACCGGTACCAACCTGACTGTACAGTACCTTTCCTAACAGCTGTAGTACATGCGAAGTCGTGCCACGGGTTACCCAGGGCTTAATGCGTTCCCAAGCAGGCACAGTAATCTAAGCTAAGCCTCAGAAAGATGTGAAAAATCTAACAGATGGTGAAAGCCTGATAGATGTGAAAGAAAAGAATGAAAAGTGAAAGAAACTACACATACAGAGAGGGTGAACTACCTACTATTAGCCTAGGTAAGGGGAGAAATCACACGAACTACACACGTAAGATTAGAAGCACACATACCCAGTATGTACGCTTATATAAGTGTATACAAACGTACATAATAAAGACAGAAAACAGGGCAGGAACTCCCCAAATAATTTACTACGAAATTAAGGAATCATATGAATTAAAAGAAAACCCCCTAGGTAGATTTAAAGAGTTGGAGAAACCCTGTAGTTTAGGGTTTAAAGAAGATTAGGGTATAAGAAAAAGGAATGAATAACCCCATGACTACATTTTAACAGCCATAGGGTAGAGAAAAAGAAATTGTAAAATTAGATAAAAACCCCACTTTGCGGAGAAACAATGAATCTAAAGGAGGTCCTGAAAAGAATTTTACCCCACCCCCTTAAGGGTGTTATGCAACACATACTATGCTACCACCAAGTGTTAGGTTAAAACCCTAGCTACTAGTGCAATGGCCATTGACTTAAAACCCGAATTAGTCCACAAGATACAAGAGCTCTTGCGTCATACAAGGCTTAGCTAGATTCTGTGCTCTGTCCAAATATTGTAAGTACCCTACAATGTTACTACAGGCAACTTTACTGGAGCATCAATAAACGGTTTCAGTCTATTGATATTAACAACGACTGGGTCACTCAGTCCGTTGGTTCTAGCTATACGATAATTCGTTACCGAAATCTTGTCCAAGATCCGGTAAGGTCCTTCATACTTAGGCCGTAACTTCTTGCTCAAACCTGCCGGTACATTCTTTTGCTCTATATTAAGCATAACCAGGGTACCTGGTTTATACTCGACAGGTGTAGCCTTGGTGTCATACCGTTCCTTGTTAACTAGAGCTGCTTCCTGTAAAGCTTCGTGGGCAATCCGCCAAGCTTCGTTGAGCCGAGCCAGTAACTGGCTTCGTGCATCGTTATAATTTTGTGTAGTACCTTCTTCACCAGGAAGCTGGAAGAAGTTATCTAACGGATACCGGTAGTCTCTACCAGTCATCAAGAAATAGGGCGTTTCCTTTGTAGCACTATGGATTGTCGCTCTATAGATGGATAAACCCCATGGCAGGTAGTCGTCCCAATCGGACTGGAAGCAATTCACATACTGAGCTACTAGGCTTCGAAGCGTACGATTAAAGCGTTCCACTACGCCGTTCGTTTGCGGGTGATATGCAGTAGTTCGGAGTCGCTCCGAACCACTGGCATCCACCAGTGCCTTCATGAAAACGGACATAAAATTAGGCCCTTGATCTGTGAGAACCCGAGCGGGGACACCCCACCGAGCTACGAAGCCATTAAAGTACCAGTACGCTGTGGTCTCAGCTCTCTCGTTAGGCATAGCAAACGCCTCCGCGTAACGCGTGAGGTAGTCGACTATGCACAGGACGCAGGTATTACCTCGATTTGTCTCCTTCTGCGTGAAATGCATAACGTCCATAGCGACCACGTCCAATGGCCGACGTACCACTACCGTATTCTGCATGGTAGCTTGGTGTCGACGAGGACCTTGACTAAACTTGGCGCATGATTTGCAATTAGCAATATAGTCCTCAAGATCCTGTGACATGCGTGGCCACCAGTACTTGGTTTCTAAGCTGGCCATGGCATTCTGTTGGGCACGATGCCCTCCCGTCATGAAATCAGAATGAACTTCCTTCAGCAAATTTTCTCGTTGGACTTTCGGGACTACTACCGTAGGAAAGGGTAACCCTCTCCTTTCTGCGTGCTTATTCAAGTGCCAACGATAGAGTACCCCATCTCGTATGAAAAAGGTAGAACGCAACTTTCTAACCTCTTGAGCCTCCTGTCGGTTAGCCGGTAACCGTTTTTGCTCGAGAAAGTCCAACAAAATCGCGAATTCCTCTTCGTCTCGAAGTTCGCGTTTCCAGGTAAGCAGGGTCGGTGGAGCCGGGAGAGCCGCAGTCAAAGCGTACACCTCCGGCGGGTACATAACCGCAGTCGCTTCGTGTTCACTGTCTTCGGGTTCATCGATCGGATCTAATCTCGATAGACAATCCGGTCCGACATTCTCTCGACCTGGACGATATTCCACCACAAAGTCGAATTCGAGCATACGCGTAGCGAACCTGGCCAGTTTGCCTTGTCCCAAGGCTTTTATATTATTCAGTAAGTCCCTTACTGCTTGATGGTCCGTGCGCAGGACAAACTGCTTAACGGACAAGTAATGCCGAAACTTCTGGCACCCCCATAATGCAGCAAAGGCTTCCATTTCTGTGGCGGAATAGCCTTTCTCGCCTTGGGTTAAGGTTCGGCTAGCATACGCGACCGGCCGCTCGCGTAATACTCGCGGTCCGTTTGGTTTGTCCAAGCTCCGAGGAACAGAGAACTGTTGCTCTAAAATAGCTCCGAAACCCCGCTTACTAGCGTCCGTCGAAACGTAGAAGGTTTTGTCGAAATCAGGGAAGGCTAGGACTGGCGCTTGCGTCAAATGCCGTTTGAGTGCCTCAAAGGCTTGCTGGCAAGCATCGGACCATACAAAGGGTACACCTTTCTTCAACAGGTCCGTCAGTGGCGCTGCAACTTTGGCGTAGTTCGAAACGAACCGCCTATAGTAGCCACACATTCCCAGAAAAGACCGAATGCCTTTGACGTCTTTGGGTGGGCTAAGCTGGGACACTGCCTTCACCTTGTCTGGGTCAACGCTGATGCCATGACGACCCACATAATGGCCCAGAAAAGGCACCGCTTCCCGTGCAAAGCAGCACTTCTTAAGCTTGATACGTAGCCCATTCTCTCGTAAACGCATCAGGGTCAACCTGAGCATTGTCAAATGTGATTCCTGGTCCGTAGATGGAATCAGAACGTCGTCAATATACACTGGCAAGTCTGTCAAGACTTTTTCCATTAGCAGTTGGAACGTTGCGGGTGCGTTACACAGCCCGAACGGCATGACGTTCATATGGAAAAGGCCCATGTGTGACACAAAGGCTGTCTTTTCACGATGTTCTGGGTAGACCTCGACTTGCCAGTATCCTGCTGCTAAGTCAATAGTCGAAAATATGACGGCGCCCTGGAGTTGATCCAGGATCTCGTCAATCTTGGGCAAAGGATAGCTATCCTTTTTCGTAATTTTATTTAACCGTCGGTAATCGATTACTAGACGTGTAGTACCGTCCTTCTTGCCGACCAGAATACAGGGTGAGGACCAGGGACTGGTAGAGGGTGAACAGACCCCTTCGTCTAGCATTGCACGGATATGCTTTTCAATCTCGGCTTTGTCCTTGGGATTATACCGGTAGGATCGTCCTTTCACAGGACCCTCTTTGCCTGTGTCGATGACATGCTGGTCGACCTTAGTCCGACCCGGGTTACCCGGTCGGGCGACCACGTCATAGAATTCAACCAGTATATCCCTCAATTGCGCTTTGCCTTCCTCATCTAGAATCATGGAAGCAAAATCGACGTTCTCGTCGACAAATTGTTGACGTTCTTCCAATGAGGGCATAGGCTGTGAAGTCATTTCATCAGCCGAATAGTGTAGGTCATTAAAAGCCTGCAAACCTTTATCCGTCAATGCCGGTGGCTCCTCATAGCCCCATGTCTGGTCATCCTGAGCTACGCACACAGTAGGGTCAACCCACCGTGGTACTGGTATAGCATTACCGACACTATTGACCATTGGAACTGTATCACCTGGATGGTAAGGTTCTAGTTTCTCGACCTCTGTGAGGGCATGTCGCAGTTCTTTTTCCTGTACCTGGGTCGCTGTGTGAGTAGCCCACCCAGTCAAATGCGGGTGAATCTGTGCAAAGTTCACTCCCAATTCGGCTGCATAACGGAACCCTTGTCGCTCGGTCACTGTAGCGACAGGTTCTGCCTGTCCTAGGGGTAACCCCTTAGGTAGCTGCGCCGTTCTGTCCAAGGGATTGTAAACTTTGATATAGTTTACTTGAGGGGACACTTCCAGGACTCCCGGTACAGGGTAGACCTCATAGTCTACTAAGACCTCATCTGATGGTTCAAATACGACTGCCTGGTTTGTAGCCGGTTTTGCTGCTCCGTCGAGCCAGCAACGGACCGGAACCATAACCTCAGATCGAGGAGGTAGTTAGCATGTTTCCCTCATGCAGTAATAAACTGTACACGAAACGGCTATACTGAATCGGTTAGCTAAAGCCTGCAGGTCACCTGGGGTTAGCAAAGGCACCTTCTTCTTGTCACAGAGCAGAAGATGTTGATGGGGAAAAATCACCCAATTATGATCCGCCTGGAAATCATAGCCGATAATAAAATCCTGTTGTAGGCTATTCGTGACATTAAAGGTATATTCGTACCAAACGCCGTACAACTTAAACGAGATTTTAGTTGTACCCAATATAGCTAGGCTCCGGTCATCGGCAGCCGTGGCTACTTCGGTAGCCTTTGTTTCGTCCAGATGTAAACGACCATTAACGTTAAGTTGGTCGAAAAATTGCTTGGACATCAAGCAAATATTAGCCCCTGTGTCCAACAGGGCTAGAGTCTTGATGCCCTTAACTTCAACGATAACATAAGGGCTTTTCTTCAATGCTATATGGGTACACTGAGAGACAAAGAAAGGCGCTGTCCCATTCAGAACAGAGAGTACCGCTCTGTTTAGGTGTTTATTTGGCGCTGTGGGTTGCCCACTAGCTTCCTCATTGTCACTCATTTCCGCTTCCAGGTTAAACTCGACTCGTCTGCCTGGGGTGAGCGCAGCCCGTAGCTGTTCTTCTAGGTCCCAGATGCCGTACTTATCCCCAAGATCAGTGGAAGTCACTTCCTGCTGATTTATCGTGGCTGTACCGTTTTCCGCAGGGTTCGTGGTTGTATCAGCCACCTCTGGCGGTGTTACTGTAGTGTCCGTCTGCTGGATTGTAGCGCCCTCCCCCTCAGCGGAAGTAGCTTCCTGCTGAATAGGCGCGGAGTCCTCGTCCAACAGTGTACTATCTAATACTATGATCTCGTTCGGGTCATTAAGTTGTATGCCACGTCTGCCCTTCCTAGGCTGTGGAGGATCCTCGGACCAAAGGGGTTGGTCCGGTTCACGGAGCACTCCCTTTTGTTGGAGCTCCAGTGTGCGTTCATAGTCCTTTTGGGCAAACTCAGCTAAGAGTTGTTCAAACTCTTGCATGGACTGGCGTACTTGGTCCGAACCTCCGCTAACCAAATCACGCCTCGACCCTCCAAACACCAGCACTAACTCCAACAGCCATACCAATGCCACCAGTGAATCCTTCCCAACTCCAACCCGACACCTTCGAACGCGCCATGGTCGACTGACTTGATCAAAAACCATCCGCACCAGAGCCAATCAAATGACGGAGGGCACACCAGTTCCAGGGGGGATGGGCGGGAACTAGAACACACAAAAGAAACATAAAAGTATCAAAGAGTTAGCAAAAACAAAAAGAAACCGCATAATACTGAACAGATTATACTTTCGAATTTTAGGAGGGAAACGGCCAGGACTTCCTGCCCCAGGAATCCTAATCCCAGGGGGAGAAGCACTGACAGTTTCCTATCAAAGAAAGCTATGTGAATGTTTAACTTTCAAATAATAAATTTCATTTTAAATCTAATGCAGAGGAAAAACTAAAAGATTAAACGTTTACAACCTGGTTTAATGGGAATCTGCTGGAACAGGCGGTGACTTCCAAAGCCAAGGCCGGATTCCCAAAGACGTCTTCGGTCGATAGAAGCTCCAGGATCATCCAGCCATGGTTTGAATTCCACCGACTGAACCAGCAGATCCCATGTGAACACATCTTGGAGCCCTTCTAAAATCAACTGAAAATAATACAAATCTAAACTGCAGTGTACCAACAATTTTAAAGGTGCAAAAACTTTTATCATTTTAGAACGAAAAATGGGAGGAGGAATTACCCCTCTTTTAAAATGGAAAATCTTTGAAAAAAATTTGATCAGAAGCCTTAGCCTGACTTGACCATGGGTCAACTGGTCAAGCCAGGCTACCAAGATTAGAGGTTGGTCGATCTCCATTAAAAGTTCAAAACTTCAAAATCTACTCATATGTACACGGTCGCCACTTTTATGAAAATTTGGTTAAAAGAGTAAAGAAAGAGATTGCTAAGTTCGTGTGAGTGTGTGATTTTGAAGTTAGGAATAAAATTCAAACAAAATTTAGTTTATTTCAAAGAAGACATAATTTTATAGGAACAGAATACAAATGTGACCGTGTACAAAACAATTTTAAGACAAAATACCCAACCCTTCCAACCAACCTCTAACCTTGATGTCCTGATCATCGGCCTCTCCAGATTTGGGTGGTATTTGGATTCAATTGAAAGTGACCGAAAATGTTGGAAATTCCCTCCCTTTTATATTGTCAAAACTAATTTGCATATTACGAAAATGTCGATTTTCTAATTTGCATATTTGTTCCGAAATTCGTAGACTTTTGCAAACAAGGAAATTTCCACACTACGTATTGTGCTAAGTTGTACAGCATAAACTAAGAGCGCAATGCAAACATCGAATTGGCTAGATACTAATTTCTCTAGCTATTATTATTAATACGCTGCAGTATTTCAAAAACAACGGCTTTAATAATCAGCGCAAGCGTCACATGTATTTTGACACTTCGACCGAATATGAGCTTTATTGCAAAGGTCTTTGTTAGTCTTCGCTTTGGTACATCTATAATCATTTTCATCAACGCAATATTTGATTTGTCTCCTATTCCATTCTGAAAATAAAATTTTTCAATTTAATGTTTAATTTAAATTGTCAAACATATAGACTTTGCCTTGGAAAAGTAAGGGGCGCCTGTGTGCTTGCTGTTGCTTAGGTTTCAGGATACTTTTGTGTTCGATCACAATCTAGCTGCAACCAACATCACAATAATAGTTCACACTCACAGTGGGTAATGAATTGATCTCACCTTTTACACATTTACACACCCTGTGCTGAGTTCTAACACCTAGAGAGCACTTTAGCGTTGCCGCGCCCTGTAGCCATCCACTGCACACTCCAGTCCGTGGATGAATCAGCGGATGAACTCTTGCAGTTCTGTACGGTCTACCGGAGAATTTGCACGGCATTCCGTTGTTGATAGAGTGTGACAGTTTCCACATAACCGACCAAATAGCTAGTGGATCCACTGAGTCTAACGAACTAAAATCGCACTGCATATCGTATCTGTAGCAAGCAAGGGAACAGGATTCGCTTTTATCTGACAGCACAAATGTGTGTTCATCATAGTCTTGTCGTCTGCTTTCAAGGTTCCCTATAAAATTGGTTTTTAATATTATTTTACTTATTGCATGGTATTCTTTTATTTGTATTATTGTACATTATTTTTAAAGCAGACGCCTTCAATGCTGCATGGAAATCCACGAATTCGTCTGGATCAAATCTATTTCCATTGTAGCCTGACACTGCACCAACTAATCATGAACTGCCTTCAGCTAGTTACATCAAACATTATTCCAATTGGCACATAACGCCAAAGTTATACAGTTCAACCGGTTAACATTAGTGTGTATACCTTTGATGCGCTGCATAACCGAACATAGACCACAAGTTTCCATGCACTCCGATCTGATATTATTTCTGTCAACGTGACAGCTTTGACGATTACTGTCACAATAACCCTTGGAACTGTCGTCTCCACAAAACCCTGAAAAGTTAAGTTACATACCTAATACTATTCCAATTTTTACGCTGTTTAGTTTGAATATTCCCTAATTTTAAATTATAGCTGCAGAACCGAAGTAATGCTACAGCCGCTGTCATTTCAGTGTAATAAGATTCTATTTTCATTATCTTTCCTTCATTTCTTTTTTCTTTCTTTCATTTTTTCCTTAGAAAATGTACTCACACAGTCGAAAAAAATATCTATAATTTTAGCGAGGTTGATTATTACAAATGCAGTACTAAGATCCTGTTGTTTTCGTTCCTTTTGCAGATTGGTGTCATAATTTGAATAGTCGTCTCCTTCGCAGATTCCGCAGGACTTTCTACAGGATTGTGGTTTCCAAGAGTTTTCATGACATCGACCTTCTTCAACTAGTTGTTGACAACCATTCCATCTGTCCCGGCATTCTACAAATGAGCACTGAGTTCACTACTTCCGATCAGTATATAAGCTTTTACATAGTTAATGTAGAGGTAATTTTGCATCTTTTCATCAAAAATAAATATACCTAGCAGGAACAATGCTAACTGACATGAAATATGTATTCCTTCATGGCTTTGCGCATCTAGACGTTTACATAGCTGTTGTAATAATAAACTTTAGCTAAAACTGAACTAACTTTATCGTCTTTATCCAAACATTAGCTTAAAATATCGAATTTGTCCTCAAATAAAACCAATCTGGGGCCAGGTTTAAAGGGAGTGCCAGCCATGTATTTGTTTTTGAATCGCCACTGTTTATACGTCATTGAGCTGAATTACATGTAATTGGCAATAACCGTAGTTGAATAATTCAATTTAATCTCAAAAACTAATAAACCAACTGTATTGAATTTCTCCGTACAATGTTGCCCGTAGGCTGAACGTTTCCCAAAGTGTAGGCTGCAATCTGCCAACTACATCTAGCTCTGGATATCAAAAGCATTACAAACTAACTGCTGCTGCGGCAACCACCGCTGACGGACGTGCTGTTGCTCAAAAGGATTTTGCGTTAGAATTTTAATGTTAAATTAGATTATTTATTTCTTCAAAATTTAGATCAAACAAGTCGACTTTCCTTCTTTCCTATCTTAAGACTCGGCTCTAGCCTTCGAACCTTGCTTCTGCAGCCTCTTTTTTGTCCCCAGGCCTTACAAGTAGGCCTAGCAAGGTTTCATCCATCTTAGTCACTTGAGGTATGCGGGGGGGGGGGGCAAACGGTGTTGCTGACAGTCAACGTCGTTTGCCTTGGGTGTGACTGCGGCCACTGGCCAATAACCGTACACCGACTTTGCTTGGGGATCACATTGTAGCGCTTCTACCAGGGCTGGTGGACCAAGAAGAAACCGAGGACAAGCCCGAACGGGAGGCGTCAGGCACCCTTGTACCCACGAAACCAGGACCTAGAAGAGAGAAGGGAAGAGGGAAGTTCAGCTTTTCACTCACCATTGAAAGTAAAGAATTGGCCCAGCTGGGTTCCGAACCACGGCCCTTCTGACTCCAGAGCAGACATGCTACCACAGGGCCATCAGCTGAACTCCCGTTACAGGCTTATCAATCTTTCCAATGCCTGCTTCCCTTGCAACATTTTCTATCCGTGGTCTTCGCTTCTCCGCTTCTTGTCCACTTTCAAAAGACTGCGGAGAGCAACACCATATAGGCCTCATGTAGTGCTCAGGTGGTGGATGAGTCCGTAGCAAAAAAAACTGCCGCAGTCTTCTTTTTATTACATAGGTTTTGAAACAAAATTTTTTTGGATTGTTAGGGGAGTCCGAGTATAAAGAATAGCCTCCGAAAAGCACAGCTGACTTGATGTCTATTTGATACTGTTGTAACAGAGACTTCACCGTCGGGCCGACCATAATAAAAATGGATATCTCTGTAATCGACTAAATATATGCCCGTTTGAAAAAATCTTATCGCCGAGGTATTTCCTCAGGATTAAATATTTGAGCCAGTTCCTTCTTACTTCTTGCCATTGCCAGTGGTGTGTAGCCTTGAGCGAAATAAGAAAAACTTGCTATCCCTCCTATCAAAATACATGCCACATGCGAAATCAGCTTCATTATTGCGTTGTTGTATCAGCTGATCTAAACCGTAATTATTTAATTTATGGGAGAAAACTAAAAGGGAGCAATTAATGATTCCCAACAGTAGTTAAACTTCAACAAAATAGCTTGATCGTTTTTTACTCTTGGCTTCAACATACATACAGTAGGCCTATATTATTAACAACAATAGTATTATTTATTAAAGTCAATTTATTAAAATTTGAGTTTTTAACAGATTGCAAAACAAATGATTGTCATAGTGGGACAATATATACCTTTATTGAAAGTACGTAAGCTGTTAGCCAGCGGCCCACTTAAAATTCCAAACAAGAAAAAGATCTGATGATTCTGTATCTCTGGCTTTGATAAAGCATGGGAAAAGTCATTAATGTTGAAGCGTGAAGAAACGTCTTACGGTTGATTGGCTGCCAAATTCTATATATCAACTTTGTGTTGCAAACAAAACTGATATAGTCTTCATACTGTGTTCTACAGCTATTGTTGGCAATTAAAGACTACCGTGGGATGATTAGTATAAAAAGCATGTTAAATTCTTGAAAGTGAAAGCTTTCCTCATTTTTAGCCTTGATGTCGCCTATATCACATACGACTAACAAAAAAAGTCAACTTTACTGTTCTGTTAGCGTACATAGCCCCATTTTCCCACGAACAGTTGTTTTTCTAGTTCATCAATGTTTCGCAAGAAATTCTTCTTTTGCAGAATCGCACAGACGATGCACATAACAGATCCAAGGATCACAAAAATACTCCCAGCCGCCTGGAACTCTACATGCTCTCTGTTATGATTCGTAGCCAGTATTATGATTCCGCTGGCAATCAGCATAAATCCAACAATCAGCAGCCCGGCTACCATCAAAACTGTGTTCATGCTGGACATCCCTTTTCGCATTTTTTGAGGGGCCGGATCGTCAGGGTCTTCCTCCTTCTGACGAGATGAGGGTCTCTTTTCCTCCAACGGGCTGCTGGGTGCTGTGGAATATTTTGAGGACTGTTCAGCAGAGTGATAAACTGAGGATGATCTCTGCTTCACCAGTGTATCTGTGGATACATTGGAATCACTGGGAGTGCTGTTAACGGGCGATGGGGAAGCCGGGGGACTGGGTGTCCCAGGAATTTCGATAATAGTCATATTTTCAGTTAAGCAATACTTAAGGAATACTGAAAACGTTTGTCAAGAGAAAATAATTCTAAAACAAAGGCAAACAATGCGTTTTGTAAATATTACTACTAAATCTAAATACCATTTTCAAATAATCATCATTACAGTTTGGGTTCGATTAAAACTTAGTTTACATCAGTCGATCTTCGATGGACCTATAGATTTGGCGTTATACTGGACTTAGCCAAATAAAGTTTGTGATATCCTCTCCTCGCTCACCCTTCTCTGATAATAGTTGTCTTTCATTTCGTTCACAGATGTAAAATAAAATGCACCAATTCTACCATCGGTTCAATTTAGATGCTTTCAAGTTCAAATCCGTGCTGGCTCATCTGCCAGAACTTGTATTACTGGCTCTGTCTGATCTAATTGACAACTTGTGCCCGTTCCAAAGCGGAAATATTGGTTGACCCTTCTTCTCACACTAGAAAGGACTTCTAGTTCTGCTTGCACTCTGAGTTCGTCGCAAACGCACTGTTCAAATAATCCCAGCCTCAGGTGGAAAGCTGTTTTTAAAATAATTTCAAACTGTTGTAGGAGTGCTCCTTTGGACCACCTCCACATGTTTAGCGAAAGTTCCACAGTCTCATAAAAGTGAGATATTCATAACACCTCCAAGCATTCATTCTGGGTTCTTATCGGGGATCGTTACGCAATAGTTAGAATAAATAATCTAAGCTTGGCTCCTAATTATATTGTGCTTTTGCTATGAACTACATAAATATCCCCGTAAGAAAGATAAATAGGCGACTGGACACTTATAGCATAGACTGGACTAGGTCCACACACCTCAAACAGATTCTCATGCATAAATAATATCCTTTCCATATCAAATTTAATCCGGAACAGGTCATATACTCATATGTCCAACGAAGACTACTGGTTTGGCTGGAGGGACATGACTCCGTACCTTTGTGAAGCTTGAACAATTTTCAATTTAATTTGCAAATGCTTGTTTGGTAAAAGGTATTGATGTTTCAGTCACTGAAACTGAAACTGAAACTACATATTTTGAGAATAGACCTGAAGCTGAAACTGAAGCTGAAACTTTTTTAGGCTGCCGAGTGCCGACTGAATCTGAAACTGAAACTGAATAATTTGGATAAAAAACTAACTCTGACTGAAACTAGTTTCAGTCTTTTCTTAAAACTTAACACTTTTACTGTTTTCAGCTTCGACTATTGCTGCAGGTAAGGCTGCATAAACATCAAATTGTGTTTTATGGCAACTCAGACGGCTGGAAGCCGTTCTTTTTAAAGTGAACTGAAACTCCGACTGAAACTTAGACTGAAACTGAAACTAAAACCAGCTACTGAAACAACACTAGTAAAAGGTGTCTTACATGATTTCAAAAATGTGTGATCCCATATATGTAGCCATTAAAAGTTTCATAAATGCATGAAAACCAAAAATGTAGTTTCATTTCCAAAGTAAAAGCACAGACGTTCAAACGAAAAGACCACTCTGAAAAGTATAATAAAATTTTATGAATAAACAGGTTTTAAAATTGGGACTGGAAATTTTACACGTTTTCTACACAGCCAATGCAACAACAAAGGACGAACGTTGGCTGGGCCAACGCTTTATTATTATTTTAAGTGTATGTGTTAGTTGAGGCAGTCCCTGACAAATGTTTTGCAATCCCTCTTCAGAAGACAAAAAGCTACCAAGAAATCATAGCTACAGCGACAAGTGTCCTTTTAATAAACTACTGCAGTAAGTGCAGTCTTGATATAAAGTTTAATTGTGCCTTTGCGTTTAATTATTTTTCCTAATTGGCTTGCTTCTGAAAACTAAGCAAGGATATTCAAAACCTCAGAGCCGATGTTATCAACGCCTCAACCCGGGTCGAATCACAAACCTGGGTTGACATTGCTATCTTTAACACATAAAGATAACCCGGATTTGCGAGTTAACCCGGGTTTAAGCGTTGATAACATCGGCCCCTGAGAAAGGAGTATTTCCAACTTTAAGATCCCAAGAGTACAAGAGGGTGGCCTGCATGAAAATGCGTGGAGGGCTGCACATAATCTGAAATTTTGTATTGCATTCAGTAATCATTCACCAAAAACCGCAAACAGACAATGTTGCCTGCCCGATAAGCTTGATGATTCAGTCTCGTATCAGGTCGTATCAGTATACGGATTTTTATTTCAGACATTTTCTAAAATCATTTTATGTTTTGTATGTAGGTGACAAGTAAGAAAGAAGTAAATAGTCACGTTAAGCAAACAGTTTCAACGTGGAGGAATAGTTGGTGTAACGGCTCGATTGACAGTATCGTAGTGTCCTTCTGGGTTTGGGCGTTTCTCCCCAATAAATGCGTAAAAGTTCTCTCGTCGATACTGTGACGGTGTCTGTTGTTGTGGTTGGGTTGGCGGTTGGAGTTGCGGTTGCGGTCTAGTCAACTGATACGATGGCTTTCTTGTAGTACTTCTTTTGCGTTCAGTTGCCGCAACGACTGCAGGTGTTTGCTGTTGTCTTGAATGTTGCTGTTGTTGCTGTTGTTGCTGTTGTTGTTGCTGTTTTCTTGACTGCTGCTGTTGCTGTTGCTGTTGTTGTGACTGATGGTGAGGTCTGTTAACAGACTCATGCTGTTTGGACGTAAAGATACTGCCATGCGATTTGCCAGAAGGTCTGTGGTGTGAGCCCGATGTTCTCTGTTTTTTGAACAGTCTAGATCGACCGGTTGTTGCAACGGTTGCCGCTGTTCTAGGCTGTTCAACAGTATCATAGCTGACTCGATTTTGATTGGGTCGATACTGGGTATTCCCGCTGCCTAAAGTTCGATAAACTGATCGCATATGGTATTTCTTGTAGACACCAGCGAAACCTTTCCTTCTTTTCGGATGATGAGATTCTATCTGAGTTTCTCCTACTCTTGTTACCCCGGCTCTACTGTAGGCGGGCTCCTCCTCTTCGTAGTTGTAGTTGTACTCTTCCGCTTCTTCGGCGGCTAACTCTTCATCATTGATAATCAGCTCTGTGAGACTCACATGTATACAGTCAAGAAGGCTAATTATTGATACCAGGAGGAGCAGAGCCTTGGTATATAAACAGTAAAAAAGCCAATAAATATTCCATAAGTAATTTCGTTCAAAAAACTAACTGTTAATGGTATAAAACTATTCTGTAGAAACCTTGAATTTATTGCTGTGGCTGTTGTATTTGGGGCCACGGGGTAAGTTGGCCAAAAATTTAACATTGGAAGTAGATGACGCTGTGCTACTTTTGTGAATAGGTTTTCAGCTCAAGTATCTATTGTCTAGCACAAGCCTTGATACTATCAGCTAAACCTTGCGGCATTTGTTTGTGTAAACTTCGGCTGTTTAATTGTCACTATTTCTGTAATTAAGGTCTGTAAATTTACTTACAGCTGCAATTGCCCACGATTTGACAAAAGCTTTGTAGGTAGCACCATATTTGATTGCTTTAAGAGCGTAACTAGAGGCAAACCATGCTTCCAAACCTGCCAGGGCAAAACAGGCTCCAAAACTGGTGCACGTGAAGGCCTTTTCCTGCAAAACGTGATACAGCCAAAAAAGCCAACTAGGCCAAACTAGGCCCTAAATATATTCGGTCAATTCTTTTTATCCAAAAATTAAAAACTTCAAAAATTAGTTGGAAGAAAAATTTCAGATACGACGAGCTGTAAAATAAACTGAAACTCACTTACAAGAGAAAGAACTCGAACAAAGCAGAGTCGAAAAGTCATCATTGCCATATATAAGTTGTAGATGATTATTTCTAGGATTACGATAAAGTAGCGAGTCACTATGGCGTAGTTGGTGACCATGGTAAAGTCGTCGAGAACAGCGTCGCCAGAGACTATGCCTTGCCACATGAACACGTGAAGCAGTTTGCCCACACTGTATTCTGAATAAAATGATATATTACAATAAAGTTAAGTCTCAAGTGACTCATACTGATGCCATTTTAGCTGCAAGCAAACTATCAAATAGGATGCCACGTTAATGTGTGGAAATAAACCGAACTTTATCAATAGGCTCAATTGAAGATCTTCCGAGGTCGTAAAAGAAGTACTTATGTATAGCTACAGGGTATTAATATTTAGTTTAGCAAACACTTACACGAAATTGATTTCTAAATAGCGAAATTAAACAACTAAATAAATACAAACATGAAGTGTTGCGCAGTTAATTCCTAATAAAACTCAGTGCTTATGATTGCTTAGCTAGTGATTGGCAAAAGTGTAAGTGGCAAAACCAAACGTCGATAAAATGATAGATTCACCTTCGATTTTATCACTCTCTTCTTTTGTGAACACAACTCCTGCTCCACTGACACTGCATATCAGACAGGCAAATATTAATAACTGCAATACAGTTTAAAAGCATTTGCATAGCCATGGGGAAAAACCCATATTTTCGGATTTTGACTGGAACTTTTTTATTATAAGGGCTAGATGAGAACTTTATATTCCATCGTACTTGGTGTACTTAGATCTTTCTTTTAAGCCCATTTGCACTTCTCTAGGTTGTACCGTTAGGCCGGTATAATGCAAAAAGTAGCGGGGAAAAAACCCAATGGGGGGAAAACCCACCCCTCACAGGTCTCAAAAATTGTCGCAGCGGTATTCGGACACTGCCGGTGTAAAATTGAGCTAGTATAAACCAAAAACCCCGATCTAGGTACCTTTTTTGAGATTTCATGTGCCATTGAAAATGCAGCATCAAACGGACAGGTTTCATAAAGTTTAAAAACATAGGGCAATTTGTAAAATGCTAAAAACGATGTAATTTGATAAAACTTATTAGTCTATCGTGTAGAGAATGGTTTTTTACGTTCAATTGGCTGTTAAAAGCCACCATTGGACCTGTCCTGGGTCCTCCAGTACCGAAATGGCACTTTCAGTGTTTTTGGCCCCTAGCTAGCAAGGGAAGCAAAATTATCCAAATCTGACACCATAGGATGATGCAGCGTCCTCGATAGTACCGTGCTATAGTGTCGAATTGTTTCTCTGTTTGGTTGTTAAAAATTTTTTTAAAAAAATTGGGTGGGTTTTTCCCCCCAGTGGGTTTTTCCCCGCCACATTTGGCAATGTGCCAGACCAACGGTGCATCGGATCGATCTAATTTTGGCTGTGTACAAAGAGGAAGACTTGCCGTCATTGCAGATATTTGCAAAACTTTTCTAGCCCAACCCAGTCAAAAGTTACATCGGTCCAAACTTTTGCAAAATTTTGGCATGGTTGGACCAAAAAGTAGGTATCATTTTCAAAATGACATAGAATGAGCAGGAGTGAACCAAATGACTTGATCTTTGCACTCGTAGGTAAGAAAGAGTCGCGCTTTCTGCTGCTATGTTTTCTCATAGCTCCATCCAACCCTGGTCCAGAAGGCAGGTGGGTTTCCCCCCATGGCTATGCATAGTTTACTGTTTAGTTATTAATCTTATAAATCTTTAGCTTTAACCTTTAGTTTTAAGCTTTAGATTTGAGCTTCAAATTAGCATTTAGCCCTGGTATTAGAAATTCGAATAAATGAAGGGTCTACTTAGCTGCTGTAAACGAATTTTTGGATTCTCCTAACCGGTGATTGTTCAGTTCTTTCAAGTTTTTTGGATTTTTTTATCAGGAAAAATTGGTGTGATTCTTTACGTTTGTAACATAACATATGTATGTTTAGGTCTAGGTCTAACTGGCCTCCACTTGCCATCGTTCTAAATTCTAATTAGATTACTATATTAAGCTGCACACTAGCGCGACCTGGACCCGACAAAAATTCTTAGACCTACCGGCTGCAGGTAAGACAGTATTAATACCAAAAGAAGGAAACAATTTTGCATTGTGTAAGTAGGAAGCAGCAGCAATGTGATCAAATCTCAAGCATAATCTGAGTTTTGTGTTCCAGATATGATCGCTAACTAAGCTGTGTTCCACAAATTTTTTCTTTCAAAATGGGATTCGCGATCAGCTTAAATCATTAACACCCTTCTGAGTTCAAAACTTATCATCTTTCGTCGAAGGTCTATCGACAGATTCATTCGTTTGTTTCAAAACGGTCTGCAAAGAAGTCAGTACGCATCATTGTCAATTTAAATTCTCTTATTACGTATTTCTTTATATTGTTGGGCTATTCTTTATACGTTTTAATTAGTTTTCAAATTTATTACATGCCTATAAACTAGTTTAAGACTCGTGCAAATTGTCTGTGGAATAAAAAAGGTTTTTGTTTTCATTTAGGTCAAACTTTTGCAAACAGGCAAAAACAACTTTAATAGATCTATAATAACAATAAACCGTAGTTTAACAGCGATCACCAATATAAATAAGGTTGTAATGCATTGGACTGAATCGGATATTGTTGAATTTAGTGAATGCATCTTGCAAAATCCGATCTAATCCAAGCCAAAATATCAGAATAGATATTAGGTCAAAGTCAAAACATCCTGAAACACATTCGAGGAAGTTTCAAACATACTTTTTGCTAGCAAATAAAACGACGTCGAGACAGTTTTATTACTGGGAATTTCTAGAAGGACATTGCCGTGCAGTTTATCGCCCTGTCGCAACACTCCATATTCTGGATAATACAGTTTCGTTAGATTTGCGATGTCATAAGCCCTGATAGTTAAAACAGCCGTAGGTCCTTGGTTGATTATTGTATACTGAGACAGGTATCGCTTCGTTTGAATATTGTCATTTTCAGTAGGCACTGTTTCGGCTAAGCGCGGCTTCGATACTTCGATATAGACGTTACTGGGTTGGAACAGATCTTGATGAGTTCTCATGAAGGGATATCCACTGTTATCATATCCGTAAACTCTAATATAAAATTCGTCCGTGGGGATTTTCACATCGGAGTAAAAGATATTGCTTTTTCCTTGCCGTACTGGAAACTGCTCAATCAGCTGGAATTCAGCATCTCGTGTTTGCACGTAGATTGGTGATAACGTGTTCTTTGCACTAGTACGTAATTCTAACGTGTAAACTTCGCCTTGCAGGGGCCTTTGCCTCAAAACGTGACTTCCGGGATGCGCCATGCTTTCGCCATGATCCGATACAAAGAATCGATAATCCAGCTTTATCGCTGACTGTGCTTGAACTAAGATGGTATATGACCATAACTGTCCGCTCGGAACATCTACAGAAAGCTTCCAGCTTCCCGCCTGCAGATTTCGAAATGTCTGCCTGGAAAACAGTAGACCTTCTTGAATCGAAATTGGTTCAACTATGCCACCCAGTCCTGACAATTTTATTGTAGGTAAATTGTCGTTGGAGTACAGAATCAGCTGAATAGAATCAACTGTACTGTCCACTGGGAAATCGTAGCTTCTTGACTTGTTACACTGGGCCAACAAGATGAATGATTTCTTGTTTCCAGCTGTAACCAGGTCAACTGTGTGCTCTAAGTCCTCACGATCAACTATTACAACATCTCCTCCAGTTCCTTTCGTTAAAGTACTGAAATCACGATACGTTTTAGCATCAACGATATTCGCAGGCGATAAATCTCCCTGAGATCGACGTCGTCGAGCATTATCCAGCATGGAAGCCAATCTCAGGTAGAATGTTATCTGTTTGCTTCGCAGTGTTTCATGGAGCCACTCCATTAGGCGTCCGTCCGACGGCACGCCGTTCATTATGGCATAAATTGTGCCGCCCACCGAGCTGCGTTGAGCAGCCATCATTGCGGCTTCATAGAGTTGTCTTCTGTATGTTTTAGCTTCCTGATCCAGATGCTGTTCTGGGACGAAGGCGTTCAGAAAATCCTCCACGTCATGGACACTTTGGACGGTATAGATTGGACCCGCCAGAGATTCCGAAAATGGGATAAAGACATACTCTGATGGCTTCGTACTGTTTTCGTTGTACTGTTGAACAGTTTGTCGTATTTTGTTTTTTACAACGTCCACATAGGGCCACATGCTTTTACTGATGTCCACCACGAAAGCTAGCGAAGAACCCGACAGTAATTGCAGAAATTGGGCCCACTTAGTGTCATCATTAGTTTCGTTTCTTAGATAGTCTAAATAGTAGACTGTTGCATTTTCAGCGTAGATTGCTGCAGTTCCGTGCAGATAGTCATGAGCACTGAACAGACTATTTTCAGCATCCTTATTCATTCCACCCAGCGCATGAGTACCCCCAGTTTTATCCAGGGTTCCTCCATGACTACATTTGCCAACATTGTCTGGCTTGATGACGGGAGCACCAGAATCATCGACCTGATTAACATAGTATCCGCTAGTCAGCTTATCCTCAACCACCACATTATCCACACAGTTGAAAATGTTGTCTTCGTCACCCCCTGCTACTCCGATGGCAACGCCAGCAAGAGTAACCTTCAGTAGGCCACTTTTAAAGCGGTTCGAAAAATTTCTTTCACAGTCAACGCAAGTCTTGTCATTTGGTCCAGCAATCGGGATTCCCAGATCGCGACCTCTGACTCCCAGATTTCGATTAATCGTGGTATGGCCCATCTCAATCCAGTTTGTGTGGGAATAGAAGTCCTGCAGAGGATGCAACAGTCGACCCAGCGTTTCGCGAGCAGCGTCATAGTCCATGTTTCTAACCAACTTTATAACTGTTTCTCCTTGCTGAATTAGGTTTTTGTTTCCCTGGTCAATTCGCTCGGCGTCGAAATGCCACTTTGGATTGTCCTTGGTTTCCTAAAAATAAAAAACTGAATGTGACAGAGATAAAGGGTAACCCAAATAATACACGGTTTCTTGTTCGTATGTTTCTTGAATCGTGCGTCTAAAATTTTTTACAAAGAACGATTTTTACAAATTAAGAATTTTGGAAACGGATGAGGGACCAAATAAAAAATCAAACAATTAAAGACTTACAGACAGTATTTGTCAGAAACTGTTGAAACCGATCTTAGTTATTTGCACGTAAAAATTTAGTTCGTTACATTAAGGGCAACATAAAGGCATCGTCTTCTGTGAAGTTTCATTCATATTTTTATTTTTCGTTTATTTATATTTTTATTTTGAGCTCACCTTCTCTGTATCGACACTGGCCGCTGCAGCAGTAATCGAATCGAGAACCTTTTCAAAACTGCTCCAGTCAGCCCCATTCCCATATACTGCTTTGAATAGTTCCTCGGCATCCTCACCAGAAACAAAAGGCATTCTAGGATTCCTCAAGGAATTGAAATAATTGGCAGCATGCCTAACTAAAGCCCTTTCCGTCATTTCTGTATGAAATGTTGAGGAAATGGAAGCCAACCCAAATAATTCATTCGGAATAAATGCGATACAGTCACAAACCAACACAATTATAACAACCAAGGTTAACATTCTGATGAACTAAAATCAGAGAACATAAACACTGAGGGTGAGCAAATTTGCTTCCACCGATCACATCTATCAACCGTTTCCTACGCACAGTACCTTGACTGGAAACATTGTTCAGAAGACATTCCTTAAATTGATGCACCACCAATACATCGGTTTAAATGTAAATGTTAATAAAAATGTCTAACTCCTATTTAATTTTATTTATATAACCAATAGCCAAGCATGCAAGGCGGATATCTATATATAGCATAAATAAATAGTCTCTGGCTTTTCTGCCGGTGTTGAGAGCAGTGAAGTTTCCGGAAAGTACGTAATTTCCCTCTGTATGTACTAATGCATATTAAAACGTAGCTTTGAAATCAAGGAAATCAAGGGTGAGTTAAGTAACAACAAAAGTACATACGTAATGATAATAGTGTGACAACAATCGTTATCAGCTAGTGAACCATCCGCTGAATGCATATCTAATACGAAATCAGAAATCACCTCGAAAATCAGTACCCAGTACGCAAATGTGTATGCTTATTAGTTTATATATGAAGGTACATAAGATGGCGATGCTGTAAGGGAAGCAGGCATAGGAAAGATTGATAAGCCTGCTATGGGAGTTCAGCTGATAGCCCTGCGGTGTAGTTGGTTCTGTCAGGGCTTGCAGTCCAAGAAGAAAGAAAGGACACGCCCAAGGCGGAAGGCGTCAGGCACCCTCGTACCCACGAAACCAGGACCTAGAAGAGAGAAGGGAAGAAGGAGGTTCAGCTTTTCACTCACCATTGAAAGTAAAGAATTGGCCCAGCCGGGTTTCGAACCACGGCCCTTCTGCTCCGGAGTCAGACAAGCTAACCAACTACACTACAGGGCCATCAGCTGAACTCCCATAGCAGGCTTATCTTTCCTATACCTGCTTCCCTTACAACGCTTGTCACACTACTGTACTCTAGATAATAGAAACAGGCCGAAGTTTCACCTATTGTATCCTGTCTGATTTATAGCGAAGGCTGATGTCTTGCTAGCTCATATCGCGGTCAGCCCGTTTACTGTTTCCTAAATAACCGCTGAACTGGAGAAAATGAGTGCCTTAACCAGCGGACGAAGCCCAGACAGACAGAAACGAACTAGGACATTATAATTCCTACAAATCACTGAGGTAAGGCGGTTTGGCAAATCATGGAGAGGGTGCAGTCAGAACATAATAATGAGGTTACAGGAGTCCAAATGTGCAAAAGAATGGCCTAGAAAGGATTTCTGTATATATCTTCTATGCATCGTTTGAATGTTTGCTTAAATTAGATACGCATTGAATAACTATTTTTTGGCCTCTCCAAAAACTAACAAAAACTTATAAACACTTTGAATAACTTGTTGATGCTATGAAGAGTTCTGCTGAAAAATGAAGAAGTTTTGAAGTGCATTATTAAAAGGAACAGTGCTGTTTAGAACATAGTTTAAATGCTTAACAAATTTCTATGTTTAACAAACAGGGTTACGTCAAAAACTGAAACGTTCAAGACCCTAAACACGTAAACCTGTTTAAAAGTCGTTTGTTAAAGATGTGCACTTTTAAGGAAAGTGGTGTCAGAAACTTATAACTGTCAGGTTGATCACTGGTGAGCAGAAAAATGTTTACACAAAATCTCGCAGTTCATCACTCTTTGATTGTGATAGATTACAGACACTGGACTAAACATGGTACAATTAAACATTAACAATGTCAACTGTTTCTCTTTTGTCACTAAAAAATTTTCTTCGTCATTCAGTTGGTACGGGGGGAGGTGGGGAGAAAGTTTTATTTAATTTCGTAATGACAATAAATTTTATAAACCTGTATAAGTTCATCTCATTCCGTCACTTGTTCTTATCTGAATGGCAACAACGGAAGAAGTATAGTTGTAGGTCACCCATTTATTGCTTACAATGAAATTACATTAAAAAATTTAAGTACTTTACTGTCACTTATCTAATTTTTATTTCCACTGTTTCAACAAACCACGACAGTTTCTATGTCAAGTTTCTGACAAAAAGAAATTCTTTCCATGTAATGGTAACTTAAAAGAAGGTTAAATAAGTTTCGGTATTCGGGTTGATTGTATGTCGTTAGCTCACCATCTCGTTCATGTTTCGCATTCATTCAATACATGCATAATCCTTGCAGAATGT
>JASAND010014307.1:0-14805 GCA_030248195.1 Trissonchulus latispiculum
AATTTCTACTGGTCCCGATTTTGCCGAATTGTTTGGATCTGGACTTTATTATTGCCTATTTTCTATTATTTCTCATATTATTCTATTTCTGATTAATTTCAATTGATTATGGCTGCAGCTCGTACTTGCCAAATCTGTCTAGCGGCGATTTCATCCAGTGCAGCGACAGTCCAGTGTCACTGTTGCAAGCAGATTTTCCACCAACTTTGCTCCATTGGTGAATCAACGCTTGATACGGATACGGGGATAGTCTACTTGTGTCAGTCCTGTCGTTCTGTGGTACCCACCATTCCCGATATCAACTCGGCTTTTGAGCGGCTTCGGAAGGACTTCGAAGACTTGCGTAATTCTGTTCCATCAGCAGCTAGCCGCGGACTGTCTGGTGCTATGGGCGGTGCCACAGGTCCGATTGGGGGCACCCTGGGCGGTCTCCACTCTGGCCCCTTTCCGGGTACCCAGGCCGATGTTATCATTAACCGGTTGGATCAACTGGAAGCTAAGCTTGATTCGTTTGTAGCTTCCTTTGATTTGGATAAACTGTGCGGGCACATGGCATCAGTTATTACTAGATCGACTGCGGATGCAGTATTTTCTAGTTTGCTAGAACTGGACGAAGTGAAGGAGAAAAAGGATAAGGTGTGTGCTTTTGGGGTCGTGGCTCAGGCTGATAAATCTGATTTGGAAATCATTCGTGAAGCGGCTGTAAATGCGGATTTAGATCCGGAGTCTGTGGTGTCTGTCTGGCGTGATGCGCCACAGCGCTCTGGTCCGAATCTGCTGAAGATTCAGATGTCCGATTTAAGAGCAAAAAAGCTCTTTCTGGAGGCGGCCAGGGCTAAGCGCTTTCCGGAGGGATGGGGCGTACGCCGGGACATGACTTTTAGAGAGAGGCAGGCTATGCGTTCTGCTGCAGCAAATCATCGAAACGGACTGTTGGTGAATCGAATGCAACCTATCCTGGTTCCCAGGGCAAATGAGGTCAATATATCCACAAGTTCGACTGGTGTGAATACAGATGCTGCGACGGGTCTGTTATCTGATGCGGAAGTGGCGGCTCAGATTGCTGCCGCTGCCGGTGTAGGTTGGAGTGTCCCTGGTTCCAACAGAACCCGGGCAGACGGGGGTCAACCTGGATACAGTTCTGTGGTGGCTCGTGGTGGCGGTGGTCGCTCTACTAGATCTGCTGCTAGAGGATCTACCAGAGGTGCAGTGAACTCTCCGACTACTTTGAACCGGGGAAACTGAACTATGATCTAATGTATCAGTGCTCATTCACCTATGACCCGTCTGGTATCAAGTGTTTCTACTGTAATGCAAATGGACTTCTTAGTAAGAAAAATGAACTCCATTTTTTGCTGAGTCAACAAACTTTTGACGTATTATGCATTGTTGAGTCTAAACTTGACGCTTCTATTGATGATGTTTGTATTGTTGCTGGTTTTGACTACGAGTTGTTTCGTAAAGACAGGGACAGGCATGGGGGTGGGGTATGCATTTTGTTTCGAAAGTGTTTAAAATTCTTAGTATCTAAATTTACGCTATATTCTGAGTGTGTTAGTATAGATTTCAAATTTAGAGAACTCACAGTTAGATTTGCTTGTTTCTATAGACCACCTGGTGATCTTCAGGCACTTGAATTGGTAGTAAATGACTTAAAAACTGTCTGTGATTATAGGAATAATAGTACAATCTATGTTATCTGTGGTGACTTTAATCTCCCGGATGTTGATTGGCAATTGTTAACTGCAGCGTCTCAAAGGTCTTATGATTTTACTATGTTGTTACAGCAATTGGGTTTGACGCAGCTAATTCTGAAACCAACTCGTTTTTCCCCTCCAAATATATTAGATTTGTTATTGATATCTCATGCAGACTTTTGTATCTCACACAATGTAGGTCCTTCCCTAGCAAAATCTGATCATGCATCTATCAGGTTTGACTTGTGTTTACAAAAAAATGAATGCAAACGTAGTTTTAAAAATTTCTTTCAGATGGATAAACAAAATATAAGCAAGACTCTAAGCAATATTGATTGGATTTCAATTTTATGGGAAGATGCACATGTGTTTCCTAATATCATTGAGGGTTTTTGGAGTAATTTCAAATCATTTGTGTATAAGGTTATTGAATTGTATGTTCCTGTTATGGTTTCGACCTCATGTAAACTGAATTGGCCATCAAATTTAAAGAAGCTAGATCAAAGGAAAGCTTCAGCCTTTAAATCATGGACACGAAATATGGATTATGCTTCTAAAAGAGAATACATTGCACTGACAGAAATGTTCGACAGGGAGTATAAACAATTTCTATCAAGGTATGAAGCTGATTTATCTAAGCACGTTAACTAAAGAAAATTCTTTAGGTATGCAAATCAAAATTTTTAAAGTAAAGTTGGGATACCAACTCTGGTTAGTTCTGAAGGCAATTTATGCTTTACGGATAAAGCTAAATGTGACATTCTTAATAGGTTTTTAGCTCTGTATACACTCATGATAATGGTAACATTCCAGCTATTGTGCATTCTATTGAGGCAGTTAGTGACTCAATGACTTTTGATGTAATTGATGTATATGATCATTGTCTAAACTTAAGCCAACCCTTGTGATGGGTCCTGACGAAATACCTTATATCTTTTATAGAACGTTTGCAGCTGAACTAGCATTTCCTATATTCTTTATTACGAATTTCTGTTATGAATTAGGTTACTGTCCTCAAGATTGGAGAGATGCTAATGTAGTCCCTATTTTCAAAAACAAAGGGTCGAGAACGTCCGTGGATAATTATAGAGATGTATCCTTGACCTGCGGGGCGGGCAGACCATTAGATTTCATTATTAACAAAACACTACAGAAAGCTTGCTTGAAGAATAATATTTTCTCTAAAAATCAGCATGGTTTTTTAAAATTTAGGTCTACCGTGACAAATTTGTTAAATTCAACAAACACTTGGTCTTGTCAGTTGGATAACAGGCAAAATGTTGATGTGGCGTACATTGATCTTAAAAAGGCGTTTAACTCTTTATCAGTACCTAAATTACGACTTCGGTTGGAAGCATATGGTTTTAGAGATAAATTGCTTAAAATTACAGTGGCTTTTGTGAGTGGAAGACGACAAAGAGTGCGTATAAATGATTCTTTTTCCTCTTGGAGTGCTGTAGTTAGTGGTGTTCCCCAAGGCTCTGTCTGTGGACCTACGTTACCCATTATGTATATTAACGAGTTTCTTTGTCAAACTGATATTGGTTTATGTTCTGCTTATGCTGACGATGTTAAATTTTATAGTTATGGAGCAGATCGAGGGCATCAACTACAACAAGTTTTAACTGCTTTTTACAACTGGGTTAATGAATGGCAACTTAAAAGAAATGTTGATAAATCCTTTATTGTTAAATTTGGCACACAAAGAGACCTCCAGTACTATAACTTTGATGGGGAAATGTTAAATTCGATTGAAGGATGTTCTGATTTAGGTGTTTGGATGTCTGCGGACCTTAAATTTGGCACACATATTAAAAAGGTCGCAACTAAAGCTATGTCTACGTTACACTTACTACTACACAATTTTGCAACTACTGACATATCGGTCAAGGTAAAACTGTATGTAGCTTATGTCATACCTGTGTTGTCGTACGGGTCTGAAATTTGGAATCCACATTTAATTAAGGATATTGAGATTTTGGAAAAGATGCAGAAGAAATTCTGTTCATCATTTATTGATTTATCGGAATTATCTTATAATGAACGTTGTCGTGAATTAGGACTGATTAGCAGCCTGGAACTGAGACGCTTGCTAGCTGACCTTGTGTTAACGTATAAAATTATTTTTGGTATGACTGTTATTTCGCCTGACTCAATATTCACATTTGTAAATCAGCCGTACAATACTAGAGGGCAGAAGTTAAAGCTGGTAGCTCCAAAATTTGCTTTAGATGTTAGAAAATATTCGTTTGCTTGTAGAGTTGTAGGACCTTGGAATGCACTCCCTGTTGTTTCTTTTTGGAAATCAATTTTCTTTCTTTCTTTCCTGGAGGAAGGGGGGCCTGGGAAGGCTGGAGGGCGCTGCTGTGTTCGGTAGAATAGATGCTAACAATGTCAGACTCGGAAGGTGGGGACTTGTTGAAACGTAGGATATGTTCCCAATTTAAATTGAGAGGATAGTCCGTACAGAGCTGGCTAATCCACCGTTTTTCTTTCTTCTTTCTGATGGTCTCGTCCGTTGCAGAATCAATAACAGATACCTGTAGGTCGCTTAAATCATGGCAATGATCTCTGAAATCACAAGAGAGCGGTTTGTTAGCATCCATTCTACGAATATCATATCTGTGTCCGTTAAAGCGCAGGGACAGTGAGTTTCCTGTTTCCCCAACGTACTGGGAGCTGCATCCTTTTATTTCCGCTAGATATACAATTCCCGCACTTCTGCAGTCAAAATTGCCCTTGACCCTGTACTCTAGGCCAGTCACAGAGCTTCTGATGATGGAGCCATATTTGATGTTAGGACAGAGGGCGCAGTTTCGGCGGCCACATTTAAAAGTCCCTAGTTCATCGGGTCCGGGCCGCTCAGCTATATCCATGGAGTCGGGAGGTGGTAATCGGGCCCTCACAAAGATATCCCTCAGCTTACGCGGAGGTCGCCAAAATAAATTAATCTTGACATTGAGGCCGCTCAGAAAATGTATATACATGGCGTTTCAAAATATCAGGGGGCACGTTGGGCACTTCCTGGAGGAAGGGGGGCCTTGGAAGGCTGGGGGGCGCTGCTGTGTGCATATGCAGCCCGAGGAAACGGAAAAATTAGCAACGGCTGATGTGGCAAGCCTATACACCAACATTCCCCGTCGTCTTGGTTTGGAAGCCTGCAGAGAAGCTCTGCGAGGTAGGAACAACCCTGGATATCCTACTGACATGATTTTGGAGCTGGCCGACCTTGTTCTTACTCACAACATCTTCGAATTTAACGGCGAGTACTATACCCAGAAAGATGGAACCGCAATGGGCACTAAAATGGCCCCCAGCTATGCAAATATCTTCATGGGATATGCCTTTGAAAAGAAATTATTTGCTCTCGCGGGCCGCAAACCTTTGGCGTGGTGGAGATATATCGACGACATTTTCATTGTCTGGGAAGACTCCCGTGAGTCTTGAAAACTTCATGGAACTGGCCAACAATCTGATCCCAAGCATTATGCTGGAGGTGAATTATGGCGAAACCAAATTCAATTTTCTAGACGTATCCGTAGAACTAAGGAATGGGAAAATTGTGACTGATCTTTACGTTAAGCCTACCGACACCAGGCAATACCTTCATTTTGGGTCCTGCCATCCGGTACAGCACAAGCTGCCGATAGCCTACAGCCAGGCTCTCAGAATTTGCCGCATCTGTTCAGAACCTGATGTGGCGAAACTACGGTGCCTTCAGTTGAATGAAGACTTGGTCAAGAGGGGCTACCCAAGAGCCAAGAGGGAAGGTGCACAGACGTATTACGAAAGCTCTGTCCTTCAACCGACCCGATTTGCTAGCCCCCAAGACCCAGCCTGACCCCGATGGCGAACCCAAGTCATTTTTCCTTATTTTACCGTATCATCCGGATCTTAACTGTGTTACTGATATTTTGAAACGCCATGTACATTTTCTGAACGGCCTCAATGTCAAGATTAATTTATTTTGGCGACCTCCGCGTAAGCTGAGGGATATCTTTGTGAGGGCCCGATTACCACCTCCCGACTCCATGGATATAGCTGAGCGGCCCGGACCCGATGAACTAGGGACTTTTAAATGTGGCCGCCGAAACTGCGCCCTCTGTCCTAACGTCAAATATGGCTCCATCATCAGAAGCTCTGTGACTGGCCTAGAGTACAGGGTCAAGGGCAATTTTGACTGCAGTTTCAACAAGTCCTCACCTTCCGAGTCTGACATTGTTAGCATCCATTCTACCGAACACAGCAGCGCCCCCCAGCCTTCCAAGGCCCCCCTTCCTCCAGGAAGTGCCCAACGTGCCCCCTTCCTCCCGGAAGTTCCCTACGTGCCCCCTTGCTCCAGGAAGTTCCCTACGTGCCCCCCTTCTTCCAGGAAGTGTCCAGAGTGCCCCCTGTCTTCAGAGCCTGTCGCCTACCCTCCCATTCGAATAAGGAATCCTATCGCCCACCCCAGGAACGTTTGCAGCGAGTAATAGCCAGTTGTCGCCTGACGAAGGGACCACACCGGTCTCGAAACCGGTCGCGTGAATAAGGTTGGTTAGATTTCTGGGTGTCCACGTTTTGATATTTTCCTATTCTCATTGATATCTGTGTATCCCCCGTGGATCCGTGGACTGGTGTCTGTTTTGACTCTTTATTGTTCTGATATGTATAACATTAGTTAGATCAATCCATCATTCAGCGCTATATATTTTTTGCATATTTTTAGAAAAAATTCTCTCCCAAATTCCTTGCCCCTCGGACTTTTGGAGACCCCCCAAGAAAAAAATCCCTAGAATATATACCTACTCGGCGGTCACAACCAGAATGTGCAGAAGTGAACCGCTGGCGTCCTGGAAAACCGGATTATCTGGTGCTTGCCCAAGACGGGGGGATTTTTGGAGGTCGTTTATGGGGAGAAGCCCGCAACCGCAGCCATTTTTTCAACCTCCGAGGACTTTTGTGGGGGAACGTGGAGGATGGAGGGTCGCCCACCCTCCGCCCTAAAAATTTTTTCAAGCCCCTCCCCCCCCAAAATCGGTCTGCGGCCGGGGCCGATCCCCTGAGGTACGACGGTTTACAACGATTTTAATGACTTTACACAATTTTACAATAGTTTTACAACATTTATCAGGCATTTTTTAGTGGGGGGGGGGGCGGGGTGGGCCTCCCCCAGTTTTCGGTTCCCCTTTCCACTTTTCGGAGCCCCCCCCCACTTTCATTCCCCCCCACTTTTCGGCAAGCCAACCCCATTTTTTTGGGGGTCGCCCAAAAGTGTCGAAAAATTGAGTTTTTGGGGTCGAATTTTCAAAAATTTTCTGAATTTTAGCTAATTTATGGACTTATAAGTTAATTTTAAGCTTAAAAACAACGATTTTTTTGTATTTTTACCTAAAAAATGCTAATTTTTAGCTAAAAATTTTGGTATTTTATACCATGGGCTCGCCCCCCCACTTTTTCGAAGCCCCTCCCCTCGTCCCCCTCCCTATGGGGGGGGGGGGCGAAGCCCCCCCCCCACTTTCAAAACCCTAAAGAAATGCCAGTTTATATCCGAATCTACTACGACTTTATTACGAAAATACAATGTTTTTACAGCAAAATTATAGTGGCTTTTAAACGATTCCATTTCAACGTTTTTACAACGATTTTACAACGTTACAACTTTCCAATTCAGTACATGTATATACTATTTACAATGATTTTACAGTGCTTTTTTAACGTGGAAAAAACATTGTAAAAACGTTGTAAATTAAGTCTTCACTGATTGGCTGAAATTCGTTTATTGTAAAAACATTGTAAAAACGTGGAGCTCCCGGGATTTTTGCTTATTCCCTGGATTTTTTGGGGGTCCAAATGTTTGCCAAGAGTAGGAAAATTTTCAAAAATTCTCCGGCTTCGCAAAAATGGCTATTTTAGCTTAAGTCCTGCTACTTTTGAAAACTTTATGCCTTTCTATTTGTCAAATACGCTAAAAATACCAATTTTTAGCTCATTTTTGCAAAAATCTCCCACCCACCCCTCCCCGGGCCAATAGGGGGAGGGGAAAGCTCCGTTACACCTATTGTGGGACCTCCCTTTCCGAAATCCTCGAATCGCCACTGCCTGCATCCCTCCCTATCTTCGACAGGGGCGGATCCAGGGGGGGGGCGGGGGGGGGGGGGGGGGGCGGCCCCCCCCGTCGCGATTCGAAGGTAGGAAAAATTAAGGAGAGAAAGAGGAAAAAGGGCAAAAAACCAAAAAATTTCGCGCCTTCGGCGCGAATTTTCTACTTTTTTAACCGCATATTTATTGCATTTCTGAAGAAAAAGCTTGAATTGCATCCGATTTTTCGCAGACAATTACCATTTTTGCCTAAAAATGTCAAGAATTTTAAAAAATTTGTTCAGTTCTTCAGTATAAACAGAATTAATTATTCGGATACCGTTTTTATTGCAAAAACAAAAAATTTCTTCAACTTCTGGGGGAGCTCCGCCCCTGACCCCCCGCTGGAAAAATTTTTACCGCCCCCCCCCGTTACGAAATCCTGGCTCCGCCAGTGCCTCGAGAAATATATAATTTGGGGTGAGGGTAGTCGACATTAGGGAGGCTGGTTGTTGTAGCCTGGCCCTGGAGGTGGGTTGGGTGAAAAAGCTTTCTTCAAAAAATTAAAAAAAGCTAAGACGCTATTTACAGCAAAAAATTAGCAATAGTACAACCACTGTTTACTTGGGGGGGGTGGTTTTTTAATTACCCTCTCGCAAACCTCTGCCGGCACCCCCTCAGCGTTTTCAAGACCCACAAAGTTAATTGTTTCTCAAATTTTGGCTTAGAATCGATTAAAATGGTATAAGGCTCCTGACACGTTAAAAACAAGATTAAAAATAGCTATTTTTTCGCTGTTGAGAACTTTTGAACTTAAAAGTTTGAAATCATAGGTGTTGTGGGTGGGCAAAAAATCTGGGGGGGGTTGGGTGGTTCCGTCGGAGGGCGAGGGGTTGGGTTGTCGGCCAAAATTGCCAAATTTTCGGTTTTCTTGCCATTGTTGGCCACTTTTTGGCCAAAAATCTGCCATGTGTAAAACGCCCATTTTTCAAAAAATTTTTGCGCCTTCGGCGCGTATATACTTAAATTTACCATCATAATATGGGTTTGGAAGGCCAAAAATGAGTTCTAAATACCCTATTGAGTGTGATTCGCCCAGTTTATGCATCATGTGCGAGCATGAAAATGTATTGAGCCTCATTTCGCTTCTTTAATTCAAAGAATGCTTTGAAAAAATTCCTCAGACGTTATATACTAATTTGAAAAATTTTCCAACTTCTGGGGGCTCCGCCCATAGGTGTACCTGGGGGGGGGCACAGGAAAACTTTTCCTGGAAAAAATCGGGAAAAAACCGGAATAATAGTTTTAACTACAATTTTTATCCCGATATTTTTCCGATTTTTTCCGGATGTCTGAAAAAATCGGAATAATTTCGTAAAAAAACCGGAAAAACGGTAGGAAAAATATCGGCAAAAATCGGAATAATGGAAAAGTTGCACAAAAATCGGAAAAATCTCCGGATAAAATCGGAAAAAATTGGGTAAAAAATCGGAAAAGTTGCACAAAAAAATCGGAATAATTGCCGAAAAAAAATCGGAAAAATGAGTTCTCATTTTTTTTCCGATTTTTTCCGAAAAAGGATTTCCTGTGGGGGTGGGGGGAACCATACAGTCCCGGCTAGAAATTACATACCTATGCGCTCGCAGTTTGCTCGCAATTGGGTCGCAGCTGTTTTTGATAACGTTTAGTTGCTACTGTTTGTTTGATCTTTAGCGCTAAGCCATTTTTATTTCCCTGTTCTGTCTATTTTCCTTGAAGAATAGCATAGTGTTACCCTAAATGCTCAAAACAAAACTATCCGGTTTCTACGTATCTTTATGCAAATCCGTGTTGTCTTCATAGGTGTACCTTGGGGGGTGGGGGGGGGTGTGGGGGGAACCCCTCCCCCCAAATGGAAAAGTGCCGCTCCACCCTCGAAATTTTAGAGGCAGACCCCACCCCCAAATGGCCAAATCCCAGACCCCACCCACCCAAATTTGCCAGACCCCACCCTCAACATTTTGAAAATTTTGCCTCAAAATTAGTAAAAATTCGAAATTTTTTGGAAAATTCGGCGTTTTTGCAAAAGATCCAAGTTTTTTCGAACAAATGAGCAAAAATGAAGAAATATTGGTGATTTTTAGTAGGAAATAACGCTTTTTTAGCAAATTTACGAATTTTTTCTAAATTTTTGACCAAAAAATTCCACCCCCAGATTCGATTTTTCCGGACCCCACCCCACCTCAAAACGGCTGACCCATATATGGGCTGACCCCCCCCAGCACATGCATGACAGCCAGCCACACCTATATACATATGCTTCCACTCAGGCTCAGTAGTACTAACTATGAGGTGCCCAGAAAATTCCTAATTTTCAGGATGTTTGGTCAAAATTTTCGAAAATTTTGGGTAGCATCATAGGTGTACCACCTGTTTGGGTTGGGGCTGGAGGGGGAGGGGAGTAAAAAGTCCAAATCTGGCTTCGGGGGGTCTCAAAAATCGGAAGCCTCTCCGTGGGGGGGGGGGTGTCTCACAGGCATAGGTGTAACGGAGATTTGGGGTGGGGGAGGCCCCCCCCCAACATTTTCTGGGGGCCCCCCCTCGGGCGACCCCCCCCCAACCCCCCCCCAAAAATGTTTCATTTTTTTATGCCAAAAATCGCATTTTCAGCCGTTTCTAATGACGAAAAACATAGGTGTACCTGGGGACACAGGGAGAACTTGCGTTGTAAATTTATGGTAAATTGGTAGAAAACTAATGCTCTTTACAATGAATTTACAACGCTGTAAATTCATGATACTATTTTACCGCGTTTTTTGGACGTTTTTACCATGTCGTCAAAGCAATGAAAACAAGTTACCACGCTTTTACCACGGTTTTATATCAGTGGAAAATAGTGGTTAAAAATTTACATTGATTTTACCATAAATTTACGTCGTAAAACAATGCTAAACGTTTTGTTTTACCACAGCTTTTGGGGAATTTGTTCATAAACGCTTGGAGTTTTGTTTTGGCAGCCTCCAATCATATGAAACGGCGTTTTTGAGTTCAGTTAAGTTGCTTTTTATTACATGGTTACTGTCATTGCAATATACGTATATACTGATTTACCCAAGACAGCGCTTATTTTTTCAATTATTTCTCGTATGCTTTACGGGACACACTGGCTTGGTTGCCTATCCTCTGTCTTGTCAGGTACGTACACAGTGCTTTAGAGTATAATGTTGTATTTTATTTTGAATTTATATAAAATATTGAATTTGACGGATGGTTATTACTTATTAATGACTGGGGCACAGTAACGGCGCCGGGATTGTTTGGAGGCCTCCCGACTCTTTTAATCTGGTTGGCAACCTTGTTTTGGGAAACCCAAAATTTTTGAAAGATTTCAGCAATTTTTACCAAAATTTCTCGAAAAATTTCCTACATGAATGTTAGTCAAATTTTTCAATCTTTTGTAAAAATTAGCCGAGATTTTATCCAAAGTTTTTTAAGTCCAAACTAATGTCAGCATTGACGCACCTGAACTTGGTCAACTTTCTGCTCAGTCGGTAAAATAAGATGTTTCGATTGCTGCACAGAGAAATGAAAAATGCATGGGACCCCGTTCCCGTGTCCATATCTAAAGTTACAGATTCATCAGTGGGGTTATTCCCAAAAATTTTTGGACCCCGTGTAATGTTTATCACCCTGCTAAAGCTTTGCTTATCCTCCCCAGTCGGATGTTATATATATATATATATACGTATATATATACGTATATACCTTGAAAAAGTTAGGGTGGTAGCAGTTATTTTAGTGGGTGTGTTCCATGAGGGTGGGGTTAGCCAACTTCAGGTGTGATTTAAAAAATCTATTTTGGGGAGGGGTAGGCCCATTTTTCGATCAAGAATTCCAAAAAATTGCGCAGTTTTAAGCCAAATTAGTTGTATATAAGCTTAATACAAGTTGTATATATCTATATACATATTTTTGTTTTTAACAATGTTTCGCTAAATATTGCTAAATTTAAAAATTCGCATTTTCCAGTCAGAATTTGCAAAGTTTTCAGGGCGGGTCAGGCAAATTTGGATGGGTTTGGGTCTGACATATTTTGGCAGTTTGGGTCTTGGAGTGAGATGAGAAGGATCAGCTTTTTTTCGAGGTGTGGATGGACGGAGCCTTTCCATTTGGGGGAAGCAATCTGTCACTTCTCCACTTCCACAGCACTTAGTGGAAGGTCAGCAAGCCAAACATACGTATATAACTAAATTTTGTTAAAAATATTCAATTTTAAATAATAAATGTATTTCGCAAAGAATATATACTTAGACTAATAACAGTTTTTAAAACTCGTAAAATCGTGGTAAATTCGTGATAATTTCGTGGCAAAAACCGTAATTTCGTGGTAAATTTATGGTAAAATGAGGCTGTCCTCCTCTATCACATTTAGCATATTTTTACCACGTTTTTCAATAAGCATTTCCACAGTAAAAACGTGGTAAAAATATTGTGAACAAGTAGTAAAACCGTAAAATAAGTATAGTACGTATAATCGTTAACCTATTTTAGAAACGGGATTTTAGATTGTAAATTCGTGATAAATTTCGTAAATTTATGGAAAAATCGTGGAACCTTTGTGGTAAATATATCGTACCTTGCGCAGGGAAAATTATGATAAAGAGCCATAAACACTTCAACTTCAAAGCAAGGTACTATAGATTTACTATAATTTTACCATTTATTTTACCATAGTTCTTCGACGAAAACTTCTCCCTGTGGGAGGGGTGGGGGGGGAACCCCTCCCCCCAAATGGAAAAGTGCCGACCCCACCCTCGAAATTTTGGAGGCAGACCCCACCCCCAAATGGCCAAATCCCGGACCCCACCCACCCAAATTTGCCAGACCCCACCCTCAAAATTTTGAAAATTTTGCCCAAAATTAGTAAAAATTCGAAATTTTTTGGAAAAATTCGAAATTTTTGCAAAAAATGCAAGTTTTTTCGAATAAATGAGCAAAAATGAAGAAATATTTTTGATTTTTAGTTGGAAATAACGCTTTTTAGCAAATTTGCGAATTTTTTCTAAATTTTTGACCAAAAAATTTTTTACCCCCCCCCAAATTCGATTTTTCCGGACCCCACCCCACCTCAAAACGGCTGACCCCACCCACCCTAATTTCGGCTACCCCCTCCCCCAACGATTTCTCAAGGTACACCTATGATGAAAAGCATCTAACCATAAAGTAATTTTAACATTAGACAGTGGTTTTAAACTCAAAAACTTGATTGCCAACATGTTTCCAAGTCCAAAATAAGGTCAATATTGAGTCATAAGATCCATAATACAGTTAAAAACGTGTATTTCTCATAATAATAAACAGTTCAAGCCAAAAATTTCGACATTTTTGAAAATTTTTTGAAAATTTACCCTAAAAATACCCAATTTTTGGCCATTTTTCGCGCCTTCGGCGCGACTCCCCCCCCCCCCCCCCCCCCGTTGGGGGGGGGGGGACGTCCCCCCAAAAAGTTTTGGGGGAGGGTTGAAAAAAGGCTTGGGGAGGCTACCCCTCCCCCCCCCACCTTACACCTATGCTCACAGGGGGTAAACTGTAGCCTAGTACACCTATGGGTAGAATCGTCTGTTTGGTACTCAAACTTTATTTTTGACCACTTTTTAGCTTAAGGTGCTGGTATCGCTTTGTGTAAATTTGACCCTATAGGCTTTAATTCTGTATGAAAGTAGATGAAACTTTCCAAATATACTATTTCGGTGCTCTTTAACATTCTGGGACCAGTCCCGCATTTTTAGGTGCAAAGATAAGAAATTTTTGGTTTTTGCCATTATTATCTCAGTACATAGTCGAAACACCAGATTTGTTGGTATGGCTGGAAAGAGAGCACAAAAATGAACATTTTTGCTTTTACAACCGTTGAGCTATCTCCAGTGGTTAAGTCAGTATAAGCAAAAAAACTATTTTTGTGGTCCAAAAATGGCCGTTTTCGAGGAAATCCGTTTTTTCAAAATTACTGCCAAATCGTACGGACAATTTTGGTTTATTTTTACTCGATCGATACACGGCCTCATTGCACATTTCATCAATGCCTATTAGCCGGAGCTTGTTGCTCTAAGCTAGAGATTTGGCCGAAAATCCATTTTGGCAAAACTGCGAATATTTTGTTTTGAACATCGATTTCTCAAAAACTACCCAATGGACTCGCGTGATTTTTGGCAGGATGAGATTTCGCACTATTGCGGAGGGACATTTTTCTTGGTTTGAGCTAAAACATCTCCAGTTGCGAAAAAACTCAGTGCAAAGTTGCGAAATTTCGTGTCACCTCACATTAAATAGATTTTCTTGTGCGTTAAGACCTGCTGAGCCAAATCCAAAAAAAATGTCCCTCGCCCCACATGTCCTTTATAGGACAGCACAAGAAAAAATTTTGGCCGATTCCACAGTTTTGAGAAATCGATGTTCAAAAATTTTTGGTCTATATTCAGCCTGCCAGATGTCAGTATGTCATAACATTTTCGCCATTTTTTGCAGCTTTTTACTAGTTTCGTACTTTCATGAGAATCTACAGATTATAAGCTTTAAAATGATGTATAAAGCTTTTTCCAACTCACAAAATTGCGAAAGTTATGGCGTTTCAAAAATTACCCACAAAAGCACTGCACAAAACGATACCAGCACCTTAAGGTGCTGGTATCCTTTTGTGCAGTGCTTTTGTGGTGATTTTTTTTGAAACGCTATAACTTTCGCAATGTTGGGAGTTGCAGAGAGCTTTATACATCGTTTTAAAGCTTATAATCTGTACATTAACATGAGCTTACGAAACTAGCAAAATTGGAAAGAAAATAGCAAAAAATTTCCGACATGCTGACATCTGACAGACTGAATTTAGACCAAAAATTGAACATCGATTTCTCAAAACTGTAGAATCGGCCAAAATTTCTTTTTGTGCCACGATATGAAGGACATATGGGCCGAGGGACGTTTTTTTGGATTTGGCTCAACAGGTCTTAACGGTCGAGAAAATCGGCCAAATGCACAGTAACACGAAATTTCGCAACTTCGCATTGAGTTTTTG